>CAUYPK010124838.1:0-27614 GCA_963574355.1 Loris lydekkerianus | reverse complement strand
TTTCGGCTCTTTGCCTCTTATCATTATTTTGTATACTGTGGCTCTTTGCCAAGTTTGGATTTTGTTATGCTGCTTCTGAGGAGGGACCTCTGAGGAGCGATCTCCGAGCGCGTAGTCGAACTTGTTCGCCACCCCTGAAAGGGTTGTGGGGATAGAATAGGAACCTGTTAATGAGGATAAATATCAGTTTTAGCCAAAATAAAGGTAAACTAACATTCTTGGGTATAAATCAATTTGGTGCCTGATTGGGTTGAAACTTTGGAAATGGAAGAAGGTTGTGAATAAACTTTGCTTTTATAAAAAGTGTGGATTAAAAAAAAAGAAAAGAAAAGAAAATGTTTTTAAAAAAGAAGAGTCTGGGCAACTTGACTATGCATCAAGACACCTGTGTTACCCAAGAGATATGGAGCAAGATGTTTTATGGGTAGAATCTGGGGAAATCATCCAACTTCCTAAATAACGGTCTGCTCTTAGACTGAGAAAAATATTTTCTGAGCCATAGACATTATTTTTGTTTTAACTTTTGTATAACCATAGTTGTGGAAAGAAATCGTTTTGGCATCAGATTGACTCTTAGAGAAAGGATGAGGTGGGAAGAAACAGTGGAAATGACTCTAGAAGCCTGAGTATCTGGACAAGCATAAATGCCTAATTTCTTTTTGTGCCAAAAGTTCTTTATATATACATACATACACACACACACACACACACACACATATGTAAACATGCTTTATTTCCTGACTTTCCACAGTGTAGGGTAGGTGAGTTGTATTAACAAGAAAGAGTTCTAATCCAAAAAGTTTTAATGTTATTTGCTAACATCCCATCATCTTTCTGTAGTATTTTGTTGTCCTAGGCAAAATTTTAGCCAGAAGACTTTTTCCACTTGGGTGATACTTGGACAAAGAATTCAATGCATCAAAAACACATTAACCCATTCCATGCAGTGTCAGTCGGAGTCTAAGTTTCTTTACATGGTAGATGATTATGCAAGGCATTTACAGAACATTCCAGTGTGTGAAGTTGCTAAAGAGTTGATATAAATATTCTCACTTCTTCCTTACAAAGGCTTACATACAGCAAAGGCAGAATGGGACTTGTGCTAAAGTTTGTCTAACTCTAGCGACCATACTTGGAGCTCCTCTTTTCAATCCCAAAAGGGAGTCAATAATGAAAGATAACCCTATTATGTGACTTTAGAGCAGCTCACTTTGCAGAGGACATAAGTGAGACTACATAGTCCATAGATATTACGCATATCACAAAGGAATTATTACTAATTTATCTGGTGACTGATTTGTGTGATTTTACTCAATGTCTATCTCAGGTTCCTGCTATAGATACTACTATGAGCATAACTATATGTAAAGGTCTAATGCAATTTTTCAATACTGGCCCAATAAATTAATACTAATGTGCTAAACAAAGCATGGAAAAACCATAATATTTTGTTTATATTCCAACATGTAAGACCGGTAGGCATCAGGAAGTATCACTGGGAAGATAAAGCAAGAGGCGGGACACAAGTCATCTCTTACACAGAGAACCTTATAGGTTTGGTACAAGATCATGCTCTTAACTATCCGTCACATGGAAAGCCATGCAAAGGATTTAAGAAAAAGTGGAAATAAACATGTTGTAGTTTTTCTGAGCTCATTCTGGCAGGAGCAAGGAGTCTGAATGGGAAAAGGGGGGCAGAAGCAGAGGAGGAGAGAATTAGGTTATTCTTACAGTGGTGCACGTAGGAGATGGTCACACCCCAAGAACTTGAGGATAATAGTGATAGTGTAGTGGGAAGAGTGTGAACATTTGGTCAATATGTAAGTCAGAAGTATCAAGGATTGATGGTGAATTTCCCATGCTGGGTTCTCAGATGCTAGGCAGGTTTCTGCCTCTTATAAATGCATGATAAGATTTTGTTCCCTAGAATGGTTGATATTTAAAGAAGTCCAGAGGTTTGGGGGGGGAAAGCATGAGTTGTGTTGGAATCTACTAAGTGTAAGGAAGCTTTAGAGCATCTAAGTTAACACATGGGCTCTGTAATGATGTGGTCTGTATATTAGAGGTACAGTCTATGCTGTTGGTAAACAGAAATGAGCTTCGGTTACAGACAGTAAGTGAAGCCACTGGGAAATGCTATTTGATAGATAAATGAAAGATATTTTACTTTTTAACCACTGAAACACAATCCTCTATCAGCATCATTTGAACAAATAAGCTTAGACTCCAACTGACAGGGTATGGGATAACAAGAGTTCTAAATTTTTCATTGAGCTCGAGTACACTTCATCACTTAGCTTTAAAACAAGTCTTTTCTTAAAGCGTTTAAGTGCTTCAAGTTTCAGTCACAGAGTGAATCATTCTCTTTTTGTCCTCACACTAAAGTAAGTTAACGAGAAAGAAAAAACACATTTCTCTCTGCTACACAGAACATCTTAGCTCAGCACTGGGTTTCTGGAGACCACATTCATAACCAGGAAAGCTCTATCACTAGAACAGCAAAACAGGGATTGGTAAAGTCCAGCTACAATGAGGTGTCCTCCAAACCTGGCAGTAAGGTTGTTTTCTGTTGAGTTGAAATTGCAGTGGATGAATTAGCATTTAAGGAAACCTTATAAAGGGCAGGCCAAAGGCAGGAAGGCAGGATGAGGTGTTAATCAAGGGCTGGCTAAATATAAAAGAGAACTGTGTCTTAATGAATGTTATTAACATGTCTGAAATAAGACTGCAGTAGTTTAATAGTTTTATCCTGATATCTACAAAAAGGAATTTAAAAGTTACCTTCATATAGAATTTTCTCTCCCTTTGATAAATACAGGGTGGGAGAAACACCACCTGATCTTACTTTCAAATACACCACCTGTGTCTATTCTGACCAATGGAAAAACGGTCTATTTTGTTAATCGTCATTTAAAAGTCCTAGTAATTATAAAATATAAGCATCTTCTGGCTTCTAAATGTGAAGAAACAAGCAAAAAACTTCAAATCAGTGAGATTATTCAGACTAAGATTCTACTTTAAATTTTTTCGATGGTTTCAAATATTAATTTTCAATTTCTAAATTGAGCTATAAAAGGTACATTCAATGCATGTTCTCAAAATAAAAATTACTAAAATTTTGAGTTTGAAAGTATTGAGAAATTTATATATCATCTCATTTTCTGTGATATTATCTGAACCTTTAAACTCTTTGAATAAGTTAACATCTATATTTTATGATAAGTTGGGACATTCCAATCTTAAATACAGGAGTTGGTGCTTGTTAATATTACTGCTTCTACCGCTTAAACCAGCAAGTGATTTTTCCCCTGGGGTATATATTAACAATTTACTTTTTGCAGACAAGTGCACAAATATGATTAGCTTTTGCAAATTGCTTCTTATTCTGTTACTGGTAAGTAATTTTTATATTATTATAGTGTAAACAGATGCTATTTTCCACTACATATTCAACTGTAATGAGCTAATTTAATGTGTTAAAACAACAAAAGAGCTTCAAGAATGATTCAGTGATTCAAGCTGCATGGAAACTAAAACAAAAAAAAAAAAATCAAGTATGAAGTTTATAGAATTATTCTGTAATTTAGTTTTCAGTAAGGAACTGCAGAGCCTCTGTTCCTTGAAGTTGTTTGTTTGTAGTTGTGTTTTCACCTTTTCAGGGCTGTTCTTGCCAACAAACTGCCAAGCAAAAGGGCTCCACAGGCTCCTCTGCTCATTGCTCTCCCATTCCCTGAAAACTGAATTACTAGTGTCACTCCTTTGGGTGGAAGGCTTGATTTACTGATTTATTATATATCTGTTCGTGTAAATATTTATGTATCCAACAAATGTTTCTGCTCCAGGGTTTTCCAATATATAGGTAGGTTGTTGCAAAAGTAAACCGAGGAAAGGAAATGAAGATAATATAGAGGTTGAGATGGGAAAAAAGCTTGAAAAATCTGGTATCATGGAAGCCAAGAGAGATGGCCCTTTTAGAAGGGAATGCTTCCCACCACTAACTGCCACTGCTATGTCTGGTAAAGAGAAAGCATAAAAGTATCCATTAGATTTTTCAACATGTGATACAGAATTGGACAAGTTTATACTAGTCTATTCATTGGAATAATGAATTTTGGAAAGGTCTGTAATGAATAAAGGATCTGAATGCTTGGGATGCAGTGGTTAACTAAGTGGCCTCCAGAAGCAGACTTCGTCCATGTGGCACCCCCATTCTGAACTGAGCACTATTATGTTATTAGTTCTCTTAATATTAGTTCGTGTTTTCAGTGCGTATATGGAAATAGACATGTATTTTATTCTAGCATTTGAAAAGCACAAAGATGAATTCATACTTTTAAATATTAATGAATGATTTATTTTAAATAATTTCATTCTTCTTTACAAAACCCATGATGCACAAAATCTTAAAAATTCAAAGAATGAAAAGAAGTAATATGAAATGACCCATAAACGTGTCACCCACTACTAATTCTTTCAGACTTTTAGAGATTTTCTTCTACGATTAGGTCCCTACCAAGTACTCAATATCTATTATTTCATGACTATGTATTAAATACTTAGATCACACTGTTCATATTGTTATATGTTTACTTGCTAATATATCTTCAACATTTCTCCATTTGATGAAGATTTCTTGGTTTATATCCTTATGATGGTTGCTACTCCTAGGGAGAGGTAATGCACCTCGGTATAGTTAGCAAAAAGTTTTAAACGTGAAAGTGCAGATCCCAACAAAGCCTCTAACTTTATTGATACACCCAACATAAATCATTTCACATTCAATATAAAATTTTCCCTATCCCTGAACTAGAAAAGTTACAGAAAATGTTATCGCATTATTAAGAATGATATCTTAGTTACTTCAAAAATAAATCGTTAAAGACTAAACATGAGTTTAGTTATTATCCACAGAACTAGCCTTAACATTTAGCCGTAGGCTTTCTTTCATAGATTAGTACTATTTTAGGATTGGCTTTCATCTGTTCTTCAATTTCCCTAATGTCTGTAATTGCTATGGCTTGAAAACCACCAAAATCTCATGGAGCAGAACTGTCTGACGATCAAAATGCTTACTGCACAAAGACTATGCAAAAGAAAAAGAAACTTCCATGTTCCCTAAGCCACTTAGTTTAGGCTCCATTTGTCACAGCAGCTAAATGTTAACATAAATAATATAAATCCCTCTCATGTATTTTTAGTTGATGACCAAAGAACATAAAAATGTCCTAATAATGGCTTCCAAGTATTTGTCAACTAACATTTTTTATATATTGATAGCACTTTATGCAAAATTCGCAGTTTCCCTGAAAATTAGATTATATTATGCCAGTTTCAAAGATTAAAAAACTGAGGTTCACAATGTTTAAGAAACTTGCCGAAGGCCCACAGGAGTTATCCATAGAAGCAAGATTTGAAAACAGGTCTCCCTTTCTCTGAAGTTCATCACATTATGCAGAATTGCTCAAATATTTCTGTCTTCTATGCACATATTCTTAAAAGTAGAAAAATAGATCCAGAAAGGGGAGAGAAGATAAAAAAGAAGTACTTTTTTTTTTTTTTTTTTTTTTGAGACAGAGTCAAATTGTTTTGCTCTGGATAGAGTGCCATGGGGTCATCATAGCTCACAGCAACCTCAACTCAAATCTGGGGCTCAAGTTATTCTCTTGCCTCAGTTTTCCTATTTTTAGTAGAGACAGAGTCTTCCTCTTGCTCATGCTGATCTCCAACTCCTCAGCTCAACCAGCCCTCCCAGTTTGACCTCTGAGAGTGCTAGGATTACAGGCAGGAGCCACTGCAAGGAGGGAGGGGAGTGGGGCCTTGGTGTGTGCCACACCTTCTGGGGGCAAGACATGATTGCAAGAGGGACTTTACCTAACAAATGCAATCAGTGTAACCTGGCTTATTGTACCCTCAATGAATCCCCAACAATAAAATAAATAAATATATATATATATATATATATATATATATATATATATATATAGAAGTACATTTCTAAAAGCACATGTCTCATTCTTTTTGTTTACCCCAGAATTTAATCAGAAAAAATAATTAGAACATTCTAGCTAGTTTGGGGGCGGGTGGGCGCACAAAGCCAGGGGTATCTCTTCTTTGTTGGCACACAACCAGACTACACTTCTCTTATACTTTATACTTCAGTGACCATGTGACTGACCGATAACAAGTGCCAGTAGAAAGGAGCCATCATGTGTCCAGTCCACACACATTAGCTAACATTTCCTAAGTATATTTTTCTTGGCTCTCTCTTTTCCTGCCTGCTTGATGCAGGTAATTATGGCAACTTTGGAAGTCATTTATTAAAGATGTTAAAACCACGAGATGAGAAGGACTGTATCCTTGAATTAGCACTTGGAAGAGATGTACCAATGAACCAACAACAGTTATTTTGGCTACTGCCTGAACAAAACTTAAAGCATCTAGTTTGTTAGAGCTGTTATGCATCTTCTGATTGATTTGTACAGCAGCGCGAATTACATATAACATCTATCTACCATTATGCTCTAAATCTAGATGAACAGAGAATGCTCAGCCAACGTAAGGAGGAGAGAACATATGAACATATGGGAAGAACTGAGTCCACGAAACTTAATTTTAGCGAATCTTTGTCTTCATAAATCATCAAAGAACTTTGAAAATCTGTAATATCTATGGCTTTAAGAGAAACAACAGCACATTATATCTTTCTTTGTGCCTCTTTTGAGTATTTCTTTGGATAACCTGGAGTAAAGTAACACCTAGGAGATAGGCTGGACCTCAGGTCTAGAAAGACTCAAATCAATTCTTCCATGTAATTTTGGCCATTTCTTACTAAGTCAGTATTTTTCTGGTTGCATAAACAAGTAAACAGCTTCCCAAATGCCGTACCTAAAACCAGAGGCAGAGCATGAGTCCAGGGCTTTTGTGGCATTGTTGGAAAGCCAGGCATGCCTTCTTGCCACGGTGTAATAGAATTTTGGTTTGTGATATCCTATTTGACTTCGAAGGAATAAATCTAAAGGTCCTACTCCTCCCTAAGGAGATCTGCACATTACTGATTACAACTCTCTCGGATCCCAGTATCATGCATGTCAAACAGAAGGACTACTTTTATTTCAGGAACCCTTCAAATCTACAACTTCTTATCCTTCTTCATTCTTTATGGCAGTTCTTTCTCATCACACATTTAGAAACCCTAAAAAAACTAATTCCCCCATGTTTTTATATTCAGTAGACACAAAGGTGATCTTGTGAGGAAATGATACAGTCTTTTAAAAAATCAAGATTCTCACTGGACATGTAGAAAAAACAATCCATGCTTCCTTGTTCATTCATTCTGCATCACATGTTACGTATTAAAATCTGTGCCATGTAGTAAACATTGTGCTATAGTGGCTAAAAAACAATCAGAAAATAGACCCAAGACAGTCTTTTCAACAGCAGCACAGGAATAACTGGACATCCACATGCCCAAACAATGAATCTAGACCCAGGCCTTATATCCTTCAAAATATAGACTTAAAATGGATTATTGATGGAAATGTAAAATACCAAACTATCACATTCCTTCAAGGTAATGTAAGAGAAAAATCTAAATATCAAAGACATGTTCCATTAAAAAAAAATGTATGGCTAAGCTGGACTTCATTAAAATTAAATATTTCCACTCTGTGAAAGACACGGTTAAGAGAATAAGCCACAGGAAAAAGATGGTGGCTTTTAAAACCGGGAACCTCTGGGGTATTACAGGAGATTTCTGAATGAAAACTGCCATCCTGATGGAAGAGAACTTGGTGAATTCGGAACCACAATGGTCAATGTAGGTTCAATTAGTACTGTGAATGGTTCTGCCTTAGTGACGTTGGGAAATACTACAATACTTTGTGGAGTTAAAGCAGAATTGGCAGCACCACCAGCAGATGCCCCTTTTAAAGGGTATGTTGTTCCCAAGGTAGATCTATCACCCCTGTGTTCATCGAAATTTCAGTCTGGACCTTCCAGAGAAGAGGCCCAAGTGGCTAGCCAATTCATTGCAGATGTCATTGAAAATTCACAGATAATTCAGAAAGAAGATCTATGCATCTCTCCAGGAAAGCTTGCTTGCGTTCTATACTATGATCTCATTTGCTTTGATTATGATGGAAACACTTTGGATGCCAGCACATTTGTTTTATTAGCAGCTTTAAAAAAGGTACAGTTGCCTGAAGTTACTATAAATGAAGAAACTGCTTAAGCAGAAGTTAATTTAAAAAAGAAAAGTTATTTGAATGTTAGAACTCATCCATTTGCAACTCCCTTAGCTGTGTTTGATGACACTCTGCTCACAATTGACCCTACTGGAGAGGAGGAACACTGGGAAACTGGAGCCCTGACAATTATAAAGGACGAGGACAGCAACCTCTGCTGTCTGCATGATCCAGGTGGAAGTGGGCTGACTGGAGTTAAACTTCCCTGAGTCAAGCAGTTACAAAACACAAAGAAGTAAAAAATCCGATGGATGAAGTAATTAAGAGTATGAAACCCAAATGAATAGCCACTATGTTTAAAAAAAAAAAAAAAAAAAAAAATCCACAGACTAACAGAAAATATTTGCAAAAGAAATATATGATAAAGGACTGTTACCCGAAATACACAAAGAATTCTTACAACTTAACAATAAGCAAACACACAGCCTGGTTGCAAAATAGGCCACAGACCTTAACAGACATTTTACCAAAGAAGACATACAAATGGGAGCAAAAGCATATACAAAATGTTCCACATCATATTTCACCAGGAAAATGCAAAATCAAACATTAAGATTCCACCGAGCACCTATTGCAATGGTCAAAATTCAAAACACGGACAACACCAAATGCTGGCAAGGATGTGAAGGAATAGCAGCACTCATTCATTATTTATGGAAATGCAAAATGCCACACTCATTTTGGAAGCCAGTTTGGCAATTTTTTACAAAACTACACACACTAAAACCATATGATCCAGTCATCATGTTCCTTTGTTATTAACCTAGAGGAGGAGGAAAAACGATGGACAAAAAAACTACACACAGAGGTTTACAGCAGCTTTATTCATAACTGCCTAAACGAGGAAGCACCCAAAATGTCCTTCGGGTGGTAAATGGATAAACTGAGCTCTATATTCAATGCTAAAAATAAATGAGCCATCAAGCCAGGAAGAGGCATGGAGGAAACTTATGTGCAAATTATTAGGTGGAAGAAGCCAATCTAAAAAATCTACATACTTTATAATTCCAAATATATGACATTCTGGAAAAGGCAAGGCTATGGAATAGTAAAAAGGTCAGAGGTTCGCAGAGCTGAGAGAGGAGGAACGGAGGTGATATGCAAAGCACAGAGGATTGTTAGGGCTGGGGAACTATTCTGTGTAATGCTGTGATGGTGGATACGTGCCATTACCAATATGCTTAACCCCTGGAATGTATAACACCAAGAATGAACTCTACTGGAGATTATGGACTTTGGTAATAATGCTGTGTCAGTGCAGGTTCATCAGTTGAAACAAATGTATCACTCTGGTGGGGGTGCTGATCATCAGGGAGGCTGTGTAGGTTTGGGGACAGGAGGTTAATAGGAAATATCTGTATTTTCCACGCAATAGTTTTGTGAAGCTAAAACTGCTCTGAAAATGAAGTCGAGAGAGAGAGAGAGAGAGAACATCACAGGAGAAGATGCACCTTCTCTTCTGAATGTGGTTGTATCCACTTCAGCGTCTAAAAGCTGCAACGTCTCTACCCAGCATCAGGAAGTCAGAAATGGGAGAGCTAGAGCAGAAAGCTGGAACGCATTTAGGTTCGTGATGAGATCAGAAGCTGGTGAATTAACCCCAGAACCTCCTTACCTGTGGATTTCAATACTGTTACATAATAAGTTATTTTTGTTTATGAAAATGAAAACACACAGTGATTTCAAATGCCCATAGTAATATATCAGACAGCTGTGGGCAGTGGGGTCTGTGGGAAGTAGGGTGCATAAAAAGATAAGTAGGAGGATACAGATTATAAACATTTTGGTCTATTCAATATCACATTTAACTAGATATAGATTTTTGACTTTTTTTTTTAATGGAACACTTTGGGCTAGATACCTCTAATCCTAGCTACTCGGGAGGCTGCAGTGGGAAGATTCCTGGAGGTCAGACATTTGAGGTAATGAGGCACCTGGGAATAGTTATTGCACTTCAGCCTGGTCAATTCAGTGAGACCGCTAACTAAACAAAAAAAAAGAACATTTGGCTTCTTTCTAGATGAAGCTCCAAATAAATTTTCAAAGCTTGATTAACAATACTTAAAAAAAAAAAAAAAATCATCTACATCCCATACTGAAAATAAACACAAACAGAATTTGTTCAAAAGTTTATATATGTCAGTTGTTCATAATATAATATTTGCTGAGCAAATATTACATTACAACACGTATCTAGTGACTTCCAGGTTCTGTTTATTCCTCACCACACATTTTACCATATATTGAGATCATTTAGCACTTAACCAAATGCCTGTAACAGCCAGACACTATTCCAGGTGCTGTTGTGTTCAAGGAACATACTTAAGGTGGTAAATTAAAGTATATTACAAAGGCAAATGGCTATAAAATTTGTTATATGGCACTCCAAAGTATCATTTGCCTTTGATTATGAACAGTTCATGCAACAGCTTCACACAGCCTCAGAAATCTGAGGGTTAAAGATCTTGTGATTCAAACACACAGGATCTTTCTTCCATGAAGATAAATATAATCACTGCCATAAATTGATGAGTTATGCATAAAGGTACTGTGACAAACAAGGCCATAGCCATCACAGGGCTCTGACATTACTGATGTACTACCAAGCCACCAGTGAGGGAAGAGCAGGTGGCCCTCGCCCTATAGGCTGCAGCTCTAAATCTTGCCAATGGACTGAGAAATAAGCACTTCACCATTTAACATGAGCAGAGCAAGTCACTTCATCATTGGACTGTCGAATGAACTGCTGACACCAGAAACTTTTCCCCACTCAGAAAACCACAGGCACTAAGCGACTGCTTAGCAGTTGGAGAAAGCCTGTTTTCTTGTGCATGCTAACCATCTTATTTAAGAATAGAGGCCAGTTCTCGTGAGAGGCTTTTGCTGCTCAGTATTCGAAGTCTAGTCATCGTCTACTAATCCTACCAAATGAAACCTTTGGTGACTCTGTCGACGGCGTATAACTATAGCTGAGCATCTATGACCCATCTATATGACTCAAAATGCCAACTGTTAGTTACCTGAACAGAAATTCAATGGATATCATTTTTGAAAAATGTTAGGTCAAGCCTGCATTTATTATACCAGATCTTGTGCTTTAGGATTAGAAAAGAAGAGATAGAAAACCCAGAATCAACCTGTCAGTTAACAAGTAAAGCTATAAATTGCTCCCAGAATTAGTTTATATCATTTATCTATATTTTTGAAAAATAACTTAATGAATATGCATGTTCAAGGTGCTACTGAAAGGAAGGATGAGGCAAAAGGGTAGAATACATTGGCAGAGTCCAATTAACATTCAGTTATATTGTTGAGAAGAAAGGATTAGAAGTATTGGACATCTAGCAATCTTTACCATCATCACCTAATTGGTGCTTTTGGAAAGATACTGAGTATGAAAAATTTTTCAATTTTCATGCCGATATCAAGCATGGGGAAGAAAGAAAATTAACCCTGAATATTTCCTGTGAATCCCCTGCTGTGCTCACAATCCCCCCTTTAATCTTTAGAACCATCTTAGGTGGTAGTATTATCATTTTCATTTTACAAATAATCTGAGACTCATAGGATTTTTTTTTTTAAAGCTTGCTCATAATCACACAACTAATAATTGCTAATATTAGCTGGATCCAAACCCCTAGGTCTTTCTAGTCCACAGAGCTGGAGCAAATAGTCACCTGTAAAATAACTCCTTTTGCATCTGAACTTGCATTGTAGATGAGTGCGGAGCTGAATCCTGGTGACTTGTCAAGGGATCACTCAAAGATTTGAACACACTTGTTCATCAACACTCCAAGGTGTCAGCTATGGCAGGCTTCACATAACCCCCTCCCCCACCCACACCAATACTCAACAAAAGGTAGTTTCATTCTGACACAAAGAAGCTGGCACCAACTCAACTGTCAGCAGGAGCAAATCACTCCCATGCTGTCCAGAGATGTAGAGAGCTCGAGTGGCGCTTTTACACATGCTCTAACTCGGATAAGCACAGCTGGGCTGAGGAGATCTCTTTTCCTAAATTCTGTTGCCAAGCTGAATTTTATGATCTTCACTGGCAGCTGATCAAATGTAACTCTCAAGTTACAGCCAAGTTATCTTACAGCAGCTGTTGGAAGAAATAATTTAGAATGCAAATCTAGTCCTTAATCTATGGGAAAACTGTTGCAGTGATGGATGGCTTGGGAAGCAATAGTTCATGAAAGACACCCTGATGCCCTTTAGTATTATGGAGAAAGAAATATTTAGCTGTCATTTGTGTTTTCTTTCTTTTGAGCAATTGTCCTTATAAAGGGTATTGGAGTTCTGTGGGAAACAGTGTCAAGGTGTTTAAAATCTGTTTCAACTTTCTTTTTATATGGAGGTAAATTGAGATCCCAAGACAGAATAAGTTTCAGATAATATCTTCTTAATTTCTAGGACTGTGATAACTCTAGGCTAAATTATCTAACGGACTCAGCAACCAGGATGTAACAACTTGCTTAGAATTCTTTGTGATGGCAAGGAAGTAGCAACATCAGCACCTATCATTAATCTTGCTTCTAAAGAATCATGTTACTCTAGGTATAAATTATCAATTAAAGTTGGTAAAGTATTTTTTTATTGATTTAACTACAGCTGACAGTGACCTTCTAGAATGCCTAATACATGAAGAATTCACTGAACCATTCAATACATTTGACCCTCCTATTTTCATTTGAATGAAATCTTAAAGAAACATAGTCCTGGTTGTTAGGAAATTACTTACTGAGGAAGCCTGGGATTTGAGCAATATCTATAAAGATTTCATCACATGACAACTGCCTGCATTAAGGCAATAGGAAAACGTACACCTCTATCTGTTCCTGTTTAGTTAGCCATGGGGAATGATTATTGTGGAACTCCAAACCAATTCAAAGAATTATCAGAGTGATAGAAAACTGCACTCAAGAGAAAAGGACATATATACCCACTTGGGGATTTAATTTTTCTTCTTTTTTCATCTTTGGTTTGATACAGCAGAGGAAAACTTGTGGTCTGAATAACTGGATTTTGAATATTAGTCTAGAAGCTCTCTTAAATCCATGACACGACTCGAACTAGTCAATTTCACATGCACCACTGTTTCTCACATGAACCAAGAGCACAAGGGAAATGAACAAAAAGGTGCTGCTAACCACGTGTATTTCTAGATCCTGCTGTTCTTGGACCCTATCCCATCACTAGTCACTTTTAGTTTTCTTAAATACACAGCTTTCAATAACACTTACCTACATGAGTTTGTGGTGGAGAGAGCGGGCCTTCACTTGGGATAAGAAAAAATATACTGGAGTACCCACCATCACAACAGGAAGCTGGATCTATCATGTAACAAACATACCCCTATCTTCTTCAAGATAAGGTACTGCCAAAACCCCTGATCATTCAAAATTTATTTCTTATTAAACAGCAACAAGTTATTTGGAACTGAAGGGCATTTCTCTTTTGCTTCATTATGGCCCTAACTGACAATTAGGAATTTATGCCACTAGGTGTTTATTTTATTTGTTGATACAGTATGTAATGGAGGACCCACACAATGTGCTTGAAGCTCAGACACTAAGGAAAGCCTGTGTCCCCCATAAGTCCATCTAATGTCCATGGACAGACCAAATACTGTGATGTCAGAAAGTAGAGTAAGCTCACCGGAAGAAGACCTGTTCACTAAAGAGGAACTGCAGCAAAGGTAGCTTCTTCCATCTCTCCTAATACTGTCTCCATTAATTTTCATGGGGTGTGGGCTTTTATGGTTTGAGTAGGAAAGAGGAAGTAGAAAAACATGGAGAGGGCTGAAATATTATAGAGTTTAGATTAAAAATAAAAGAAATTTGGTTTTATACAGGGAACAGCTTTGGTGGAGTCTCTGTTTCCACTGAGATTTTAATTCTTGGCATTTTTAAATTTAAAGATTGAATTAAAAATTTAGCATGGTACTGGCACAAAGACAGAGAGGTAGATGTATGGAATAGAACAGAGAACCAAGAGATGAACCCAGCTACTTACTGTTATTTGATCTTTGACAAGCCAATTAAAAACACTCAGTGGGGAAAAGATTCCCTATTTAACAAATGGTGCTGAGTGAACTGGCTGGCAACCTATAGAAGACTGAAACTGGACCGACACCTTTAACTAAGATAGACTCTCATTGGATTAAGATTTAAACTTAAGACATGAAACTATAAAAATACTAGAAGAAAGTGCAGAGAAAACCCTTGAAGAAATCAGTCTGGGCAAATATTTTATGAGGAGGCCTGCCCGGGCAATTGAAGCAGTATCAAAAATACACTACTGGGACCTGATCAAAGTAAAAAGCTTCTGCACAGCCAAGAACACAGTAGGTAAAGCAAGCAGACAGCCCTCACAGTGGGAGAAGATATTTGTGGGTTATGTCTCCAACAAAGGTTTAATAATTAGAATCCACAGAGAACTCAAATGTATTAGCAAGAAAAGAACAAATGATCCCATCGCAGGCTGGGCAAAGGACTTGAAGAGAAACTTCTCTGAAGAAGACAGGTGCACAGCCTACAGACATATGAAAAAATGCTCATCATCTATAATCATCAGAAAAAATGCAAATCAAAACTACTTTGAGATATCATCTAACTCCAGTAAGATTAGCCCATGTCACAAAATCCCAAAACCAGAGATGTTGGCATGGATGTGGAGAAAGGGGAACACTTCTACATTGCTGGTGAGAATGGATACTAAAAAGTTCCTTTTGGAAAGATGTTTGGAGAACACTCAGAGATCTAAAAATAGACCTACCATTCTATCCTACAATTTCTCTACTAGGTATATATCCAGAGGACCAAAAATCACATTATAACAAAGATATTTGTACCAGAATGTTTATTGCAGCCCAATTCATAATTGCTAAATCATGGAAGAAGCCCAATTGCCCATTGACCCACAAATGGATTAATAAATTGTGGTATATGTACACCATGGAATATTATGCAGCCTTAAAGAAAGATGGAAATTTCACCTCTTTCATGTTTACATGGATGGAGCTGGAATATATTATTCTTAGCAAAGTATCTCAAGAATGGAAGAAAAAGTACCCAATGTACTCAGCCCTCCTATGAAACTAATTTATAGTTTTCATATGAAAGATATAACCCAGTTATAACCTAAGAATATGGGGAAAGGGGATAGGGAGGGGACGTGAGGGTGGAGGATGTGTGGAGGCAGGGTAATTGGTGGAACCACACCTAAGGTGCATCTTACAAGGGTACATGTGAAACTTACTAAATATAGAATATAAATATCTTAACATAATAACTAAGAAAATGCCAGGAAGGCTATGTTAACTATTTTGATAAAAATATTTCAAATTGTATATGAAACCAGTGCATGGTGCCCCATAATTGTATTAATGTACACAGCTATGATTTAATAAAAAATAAATAAAATTAAATAAAATAAAAGACTGGCAATTTATTTCAAGTTCTGGGAGATGGCAGTGTCAAAATTCTCATAACTGGATTCCACCATAGATATATTACTTCCCAAATCTGCACCCAATTTCCTGCCAACATGTAAAATGCTAATATGATTATAATATGAACTAAGTATCTCCAGAGAGGGAAAACTGGACACACACAAACGCAAAGGGAGAGAGAGCAAAAGAGACTCTTCCCACAGCTATTTAAAACAAAAATCTGTCATTTCATATCAAGCTGTCTACAATAAGTTATACTAAATTGTTCAAGCAATGTGAACATTTTATTAATACACCAACTCTACTACTTATGTAAGGTTGATGTTCAATGTGAAGCATTAAGTCACATATGCTGTAGCTAACATATAAAAGTTGCGTTTCAAGTATAAAAATCAGACAATAGGCTCAGATGAAAAGTTCCTAGTGGCATTTGGCCTTACTGGGCTCAGGAGAGATGAACTATTACTCTCGTGAGGAGACCCATTCTGCTGACTGCTAGTCAGGAACACTAGGAGGGAATAGGCAATACAACAAAATATTAAAGTTAATTTATAAACCTGCGTGATAACCAGGCACCATGGTTTAACGTTTAAGTGGATTAAGTGGATTAACAACACCACTTAACTTAACATAGACAGACCAGCTCCTATCTCAGGAAGATTCAAGACCACAGAGATAATCAGCAAACTAGTTTGAGCTTTTAACTCAGCTTTTCAAAAGACTAAAATCCCATTTGGAACATACACTTCTACACAGATCACTTCTTATTGATACCGTTTGCCCTGGTTTTGTTTCACAGATTGAAGAGCCAATAATATCTAAACGCTGATACAGAATAAAAACACAGAACTCTCTTTGTTGCCCTATTTTAATCAAAAATAGAAACATATGACTCTCATAGGAAGACAGACATAAAAGAAGCTGTAGGAAGGCCAGGTGCGGTGGCCTTCATGCCTGTAATCCCAGCACTCTGGGTTGCCAAGGTGGACAGATCACCTAAGCTTAGGGGGTTGAGACAAGCCTGAATCAGAGTGAGACCACATCTCTAAAAAATAGCCAGGCATTGTGGCAGGCGCCTGTAGCCCCAGCTGCTTGGGAGGCTGAGGCAAGAGAATCACTTGAACCCAAGAGTCTGAGGTTGCTGTGAGCTATGATGCCACAGCACTCTACTGGTGTCCGGGGTGACAAAGTGAGACTCTGTCTCAAAAAAAAAAAAAAAAAAAAAAAGCCTTAGGTTTTTCTAAATAATATTTTTAGTAGACGCTCATGATTTCTAATCAAATCCATGTTATTCTGTAATTTCATATGATATTCTTTTATCTTTATACTTTGTACTCTGAGAATTAAAATACTTTTCATAATTCTCTAAATTACTGTGTCAGATTTTATAAAGTAATAAAAATGCAACAAAATATAAAAGTTCTTTATGAAATATATGAAGGACATACAAATGTTTTAAATCAGATATTTATTTTAAATACTTTATGAAATCAATAAATATTTTTTACCATATAATGTTTTATCATTGCTCCAATAATTATTCTGAAAATGCTATTGTCAAGGAATATGAGTTGGCTTAAGAAAAATAAGAAATACTTTGACTATATATAACATACATTACAGACACAGTGTAAGAGTGATGCTGACTTTGAGCAATTGATTTTAAAATATTTACTCCTCAATGTCTTTTTAAACCATGAAGACAGCTAGTTAGTATCACTTAAAATAAAATGAAAATTAAAGATAAATATTCCCTAGCCCAAGTCAAAACATAAAACAAAAACCTAACTTAAGAAACCATTAAAAATCAACAAAATTAGACTTGCAAACATTCTAGTAAAACATATGCTAAACTGTTTTTTTTTTTACAGAAGTGCTGAATATTCATTGAATTATAATTTGTATGATTTTAAGTTCTACAGTATCTGCATTAAGAATTGGGAAAAGGGAATACGATAATAATGATACAATAGATTACAAACTCCTCCTTTGAATTAAAAAGGAAAAAGCAACATAATAATAATGGAGTACAAATAATCAAGCAAATTTTGAGAGCTATTTTGGTGGAATACTTCACATGAGAGGGAAGACAGAGGCAAAGGGAGACATGACATCTCAATGAGACCTAGATGTAAATGATAAAACCATCGACAAAAGCCTTGAGGGAAAATGCTCTTCCGATGGAGGGATGATTTGTACTGGCCTCCAGGTGTAATATTATGTGCGCTGATGAGCTGATCAACAGAACAGAACTTCTACCCAGCTGTAATCAAGAGTGATTGATGGTTGGGACAAAAAAGTTGATTATCATGACAAGTTCGCTGATGCAGAGAAAATAAGCTCTGCTTGGGAAATGGATAAAACCTGTTCAGAGACTACCTTTTAAACCCTTATTTATAAAGGAACCCAAAAGAAGGTTACAAGTTGTACAGATGGACCTGATGTCCCGAACAAACCTGTTAAGAATAAATTTGCCATACATCAATTGCCATAGATTTCTTATAGAAAGAATTTAAAAGCTCAGTTATGCCCAGTAAAGAGTAACCATATATGCAGAGTTATTTGTGTGATTATGAAAAGATCCCTCCCCTCTCAAAATGTCACTGCAGATCACACCTGGACATAGAGAATTACACTTTCCTAGCATATAAGGTCTCGGTTTCTATTCAGCTCCCTCCTCACAGGTGAGAGCCCCTCAGATGACTGCAACCTTTCCCACTATCAGATTCAATTTATATCAAAACACAGATTTGGACAGAGACAACAGATCCCAGAGGAAGTAGTTTGCATTTGCAATGAGGTTTGGCAGGCTTCAGAAAGGGGAATCTGGGCCAGAATGTTTGGTCTAAGTACAGCATTCTAAAGTAGTACCCAGATTGTGTGCAGATCTGTAGAGGGAAGCTTGAGAGTTTTACTATGTAGTCACCTTATAGTCATCTTTTTATGTTCTAGTTCTAAAATCATCTAAGAAATTCTAGCAATGTATTCCAGATGAAGTGTATAATTTATCACATCCCTGGTATAATCTCATTCCCTTTAAGTTCAAGATCAAATCTCATCACCACTCCTAAACTAACCATCTTGAGGAACTCTTAGTGTGAAGAAGATAGAAAGGAATGAGAGGTTCATTTCACCTTTATAGACATTTTTGGCCACATGTACATTAGGAAAGGCAAATGCATTTCATCACAATTACTCCAGTTAATACACAGAATAGGACTCTGTAAAAAAAGAAACAATTACAAACAGAAACTGTCAGGAAGGAAAGGATAAAAACTATCAGAAAACCCCAAATGACTTAAGGACAGACAGTAATATGATTTATCTTTTTTTCAAATTCCTTTCATCCTCTGACCAGCAACAAGCCTTTCTACTGTCCTGGTTTTTAGGTTGAAACTAATGATTTATAAAATGCTGAAGTAAACTGTCATGAAGCACATAAAAAGATTTAAAAACAAGTAAACTGTCATGAAGCACATAAAAAGATTTAAAAACAAGAGTCCTGATAAACAGTGACTACAATCAATAAAAAGGGATGAGCAAATTTTATACTTTGGACTTTCAATTACTGATGACCATAAAACTAGCTTCTATTGGCTTGCTACAAGTTTCGTTAAATAGTAATACTTTAAGAAATATACACAGTTGTAAAAAGAATACAAAACAATTGATTACATTTTTAGTAGATTATATGTACCAAGAAATTTCGGGACAACTAGGTTACATCGAGTATTTTATTCTGTGGCCAATAAGGAATTCATCAAACAGTGATGAGTTTGCTGGCTCACTTTGAAATCTTTAAACATAATCATAAAGTTAAAATTTAGAGATTTTGATAGTAAAAATAGTAATTATTTTTAGACATAACTAACCTTCAGGGATTACTCTCTTTCATAAGACCAGTTGCCAGGCCATGCACCAGTCTAATTTCACTTACAAGGTCTGGCAATGAAGTTCATGAACTCACTCAAGAAAAAGTGCTACATACGTCATTGGTGAAAATCACCATTGTCACTTTTGAGGTCCTCTCCTCTTGAAGCTGTGCACTGACACTAGAGCCTAATCCACACTTCAAAGTAATTTTGGAACCCTTTTTTCTGGAATGACCATCAGTATTGTCATCACATGAAAGTCTGACAATTAAGTTCACAAACTTGCCACCATACACTTATACTGGCAGTGCTGTACAAACAACTCATTAAAGTTTCACACCCTTGTATATCAGTGTCTTATAGCTGCATTTGTATTCATGTGTGGCAGTGTCTTGATGAGTGGCATTCATTACTGTTGTTGCATGTTTTTGTGTATCATACAACAATAGCTCTGATGGTCTTTCCAGAAAAAGAGTTCCAAAATTCATATGAAAGGTGGGCTAGGCACTGGCATCAGTGCCAGGTTTCCCAAGAACAATACTATGAAGGTGACCATAGTGTTAGTTACCAATGAGGTATGCAGAACTTTTTCTAGAATGAGTTTGTAAACTTAATTGTCAGACCTCATATCCATTTTTCTCTAGATACATGTGAATATTCATGTTTAGGTTAAAGAGACTCAGTTGCTTAGGATGTGAATACTGCATTGTGGAGGGATTAGGTATTGAGGAAAAGGAATCCTAAAATTACTTTGTATCACAATCTAGTAGTCATTGTTAATGCTCCTTAATGAAATGGGCACTTAGACCACCTTAGAGATTCTTATTTCTACTTTGATTTGCTTGTCATGGCAATAGGGAAAAATGCTTCTGGCTTTGAGCTCTTCATTTGCTTATATAGTCAAGATTTATTGAGTTATAGCTAAGATCTGTAGAGCCTTCCTAGCATTAATGGCTTCTCTTCTTATTTTCTGGGGACCCACAGACAACTTTTACTTCATTTAATTGGCAATACACTCTTGCTTCACTGCCACAATCTACCCTTCTCATCATCTTCTGTCTTTCCATGCTTTCCCCCACATTCAACTCTCTTCTCAAACTCTCTGTATTTAATGAAACAGACTCTCAGTACAGAGTCTTTCCTGCTTCCTTCAGTAATTACTTACTACAATAATCATGCTTTTAAGTGGTTGTCAATTTTTGAGAAATGTTATTCTAGCAATACTACAGGTACCTTCCCAAAATTAACTTCTGCATTGTGTGCAGAACTTATTTATTTATTTTTAGAGACAGAGTCTCACTTTTTTGCCCTCAGTAGAGTGTTGTGGCATCACAGCCTACAGCAAACTCCAGCTCTTGGGCTTAGGAGAGTCTCTTGCCTCAGCCTCCCAAGTAGCTGGGACTACAGGTGCCTGCCACAACACCTGGCTATTTTTTTTGTTGTTGCAATTTGGCCAGGGCTGGGTTTGAATCCCCCACCCTTGGTAGATGGGGCCAGCACCCTACTCACTGAGCCATAGGTGCCACCCATATGTGCAAAACTTACATGGCCAATTGTCTTAATTGAAAACTATCAGCTGATGTCAATGCAATTCTCAAAATACATTTCCCTGAGGGTATGGCCATCACTACTTTGGTACTTGAAAGCCTTTTTATTTATTTATTTTTTTTCTACTTACATATTGCAAGAGGCTTGAAAAAGCCAAGTAAATATTATTCTGGCTTTCAGTTTTTCCATCTATATAATCAATGAATACACAGAATTATTTTTAGACATTTCTATGCATTAATATAAAATAACTCTGAGTTGCTCACAGTACTACCTAGTTCCTTTGTTTGCTAGAGATTAAGTATGCATCTGCTAGGCATATCTAAAATCTACTTTCTCTTTAGACAATCAAAGTTAAATTTTCCATGTTGAGAAGTTTGCTAGAAAAATAAATTATAATATTTAATTTTTCTTTGTATACAAAGAAAAGAAACCCAGACGAATATGGATGCTTTTACAAAGATTTCTCCTTTCTTCATCCCTTCTCCTTCATTCCATCCACAGATGAAACTCTGGAGTATCAAAACCCGATTCAGAGAGTCCTGAAGTGACCCAATAGTTGGGGTTTTATTGTTTAAATCCAAAGAAGCACACTGCTGAAGTAGATTCCTATGTTCTTGGCTGGCTATTTTCTCCTGAAATCCCTAACAGCTAGACCCGATATTTCCCCTTGGTCCTTCCACTTAAGTGTTGTTTCTGGGAATTCCTGAAAGAGCTGTGGGTTCTACTCAAGAATAGGAAGCCAGTGAGGCTAAGAAACTGTGCCCCCAGTGCAGACTCAGAGTATATAAGCCCTTCAAAAGAAGCCTCCAGCTACTTGTTTCAAATATTGCCACAACCTACAGGCCATCACCACACTCTGTCTCGAGAGCCAGCTCCCCATGAAAGGGTGACCTGGCAGCCCCATTAAGCCTCATCAACTTCTCAGATGTGTCTCCCTCATATGCAAGCTGAATGGCACTGTCAAAGGACTGCTTTTGAAGAAGGAAAATCACCCAGTGGAAAAACCATAGTGCTCAGGCCAAAGCTCCAGAAAACTTTGAGCCCTGCAGACTGAGGTCACTCTCTTATCGAAGAGATGTCTCAAAGCTGCATGAAAATTTAATTTATAAATAGGTCCCTCAGAAGATCCTCTGGGACACAGCAGCAGCAGCAGCAGCAGCAACAGACTTAAAAAGGCTGAAAGTTTTTAATAGATGCAGGTTTGCCAGTGACAAGTTGTCTCCACATTTTTTAAAAGGTAAAGAATTACCAGGAGTGAATGCCTTATATCTTAGCAGAAAACACACTAAATACAAATAACTAAAACAGAATAGATCCTTTAAAATACTTTTTTTTAAAAAAAAGTAAAGATATTTTCAGATGTTGACATTTTAAGAAGTAATTTAACATTCAAAGGAAAAAAAAACAACTGCATTATTTATTTATTCTATACAATCCAAAGGACCTTTCAATTCCAGTCACTACGTAGTTTATAAGCCTATTGGCTATATGTCATATTTTATTGAATTCTTACAACACCACTCTAATGTATGGCTACTCATTTTAAATTAGATGTTTGTGGAACCTGTGAGTCCCATGAAAAAGAACTCAAGGACATGTGACCAAATAAAAAAGACAATTCTAGACAACAGGTTGCCTATGTACTTTAAACAACAACGAAACCAAAGATACAATTCTCTTTTCCTTTATAGAGTTCCAGCATGCTTGTAAAGGATATTTGGAAATGAAAGAAAAATACAAAGAAGTAAAAGAACAGTTCTTTGACCACAATACAACGTTTTCAGATTTTGTTCTTAACTCACCTAAGCAGTGTTTCCTTTAAACATCAACCACAAAGATAATATTGATTTAAATATTAACACGATATTTTAGGCCATGATGTTAAATAAGCTTAATATATAACTTGATCACAGGGTAAAAAAGACTACTTCTGTCAGTATCTTCATCATAATATTGATGTTATAACTAAGAGATAGGAATTAAATTCAGACACAGTTTAGTTTTACTAAATTTCTGGATTCTAAAGTACAGAAAAATTAATTTCTATTTTATAATACCATAGGAAAAGTTATCAATTATATTGGTGATGAGCCCAAGGATCCCCTTTTAGATGAGAATGAGGTCTTTAAACCAGGTTATGCTTTAATGGGTTTTTGTCCCTCTTTCGCTATATCGAAACAGTTCCCCAAAGTAATGATTGCTTGACAGTTCTGAGTCATAAATGACATGTTGTTTCCATATTACAGTTCACAAATTTCATTTTTTATTTAAAGTTTCCATGTTTATGCTTAACAAGTGTGTGACTGCCTTATAAGTAGTTCCTTTTGAGAGCACTTGTGGGTGAGATAAAGCCTCTGAACGACTTTCTCTAACAGCACTGCCTCCTTTCGGTTAGTTCTATGAGGAAGGAAACCATTAGGCCTCTACCCAGGTCAGCCTGACTAAACAAGAAACACACACATCTCAATCTGAGCCATTCTTGCAGCATCTGTTGCAACTTCAGCCTGGATTTGCTGTCCTATCCTGGTCAGATGTGGTGTAAAGAGTAGAGAAGATAACATTGGCCCTGCCCAGCCAGCTACTGGCCATGTGGCCTCGCATGAATTTCCTACACACTCTGCACCTCAGTGTTTTCATGTGAAATAGCAAAGGTCTCTTCTGTGTCTAATGTATCATGAAATTCTATTGTTATGATGTTAATTATAATAACTCTAAGATTCTATCATCTTATAATTCCTTAGTTCGGGATCTGAGGTTATATCTCCCATTCTACAAACAATCATTGAGTATTCATTCTCTACATCATTTAATAAACTTACATCCATGTTGGCCCTGCTATAAATTGTATTTCAAAGGCACACTTTCTCACTTGACCAAGCCATGTGGTAATTCCTGCTTATTTTAAGATGCTGATAAAACAATTGGACAAATTACAACCCTTTAGTCTTTAATTAGAAGTTTTCCTCATAACCCTATGTATGTTTCCTATGAAAGTTGAGACAAGATTTTGTCAAGAGGAAGCCTAGACCAGGAAAAGGTAATCTGATTAAGAATGCACACAGTATAATTTATGACATTTTAAAAGCTATCTGCAAGACCAAAAATGGAAACTGTACCATACAGGAAATAGGTATGGCAAGACACCAAACTACACAGTTTATGATATGAAGGTTCAAAAGAAATAAATAAAAGCTTAGAAGGAAAGGAAATTGAATTTTCATGATCCAAAGATGAAAAGAACTACAAGCTATTATTTTCATTGGAAGGAGAAGAGGCTTTGAAATGTAAAAAGGTTCATAAAGCAAAAATACTTTCCTATGTCACAGAGGATTCAGCCAAGCATACAACGGAATTACAGTGTTATTTTTCCAGAAAGATTCCAGGTCTGAAAATAGAAATAGGACGAAAAATTCCAGATTTACCTAGAAAGAACAGAAGGGCTGTTTTATTGGGATTAGAAGATATTCCTTGGAATTAAAATAACCCATTGTGATGTAAATGCCTATTTAAATTATGATTTTTCTTTATGTAGGGATTACCCTCTCTTTATGGAACAATTGATAAAGCCAAATGAGCTTGCAATTCAGTACCTAAATATTTTATAGAATTAATACTTATGGATAATATGGCTGGTCAATAAACAAATTTAATGTCTCCAATACATGAGTTTCTCTTATTGACATATAATGATACTAAGTTTTTTTAAATTTCTTATAGAGCTCCTACTCCTATATTTCAATCTGCAATGATTATGTTTTGTTTGTAAAATCATACTTAAATTGTTGCTATGTCATTTATGAACTCAACTTTGGATCTTCCCATATTTAAAAACCCAGCAATACTTAAAATTAGTACTGCAAAGAAAAATTTATATCCAGGGTTCAAGATAATAGAAAGCTTAAAGTCAATGAAGTCATATGTGTCTAGCTTATATAGACCGAAAAAACTGGCCCAAGTAATATCTGAAAAATTAAAGCAGTCATGAAAGTAGTTCAAACCTACATCTAACGTCCATATGAATTCAAGTACAGTATATGTGGCAGGCAAATTAAGGGGCTCCCAAAGGTTTTTAAATTCTAATCCCTGGAAATTATGAATGTTATATTACATAACAAAGTGAGATTAGGTTAGCAAATAGAAACATGGTTGTTAAAAGCTGACCAAGAAATAAGGAAATAATCATTTCATTATCATCACAAGGTTCTGCCCATTGTCATCACAAGGTTCTGCAAATGTGGAAGAGAGAGGCAAAGGGCTAAGAGTCAGGCTGAGTAGGGGTAAGAAGGACTGAAGTGACTATTGCTTGTTTTGAAGATGGGATGAAGTCACAAGCCAAGGAGTGTAAGCTGCCTCTAGAAGCTGAACGAAGGGGAAGCAACCCTCCCCCAGGGCCTCCAGATAGAACACAACCCAAGAGACCTCCTTTTTATCCTAGTGAGATTCATTTTAGAATTTTCCCTTCCAGAACTGTAAGATGATACAGACATATCTCAGAGATATTGCAGACTGGGTTCCAGATAACTGTAATAAAATAAATATCACAATCAGGTAGGTTGCATGCATTTTCTGATTTCTCAGCACATATAAAAGTTATGCTTACACTATACTATAATCTAGTAAGTGTGTAACAGTGTTGTCTAAAAAAGTGTACGTACCTTAATTTAAAAATACTTTATTGCAAAAAAAAAAAAAAAAAAAAAAAAAAATGCTGTCAGTCTTGTTAGCCTTCAGTGATTTGTAACTGTTTTGCTGGTGGAGGGTCTTGCTTCAAGGTGGTTGACTGCTGACTGATCTGGGTGGTGGTTGCTTAAAGTCAGGGCGGGCCTTGGTAATTTCTTAAAATAGGACAATCGTGAAGACCACTGCATCAACTGAATCTTCCCTTCATGGAATATTTCTTTACAGTATATAATGCTGTTTGATAGCATTTTTACCCACAGTAGAACTTTCAAATTTGGAATTAATTAGTCTTATCAAACCCTATGGCTGCTTTAGCCACTATGTTGACGACACATTCTAAATCCTTAATTGTTATTTTAACTACATTCACAGCAGTAGATTCTCTATAAAAGAACCACTTTCTTTGCCCATCCATAAGAAGCAACTCCTCATCTATTGAAGTTTTATCATGAAGTTGTAGTAATTCAGTCACATCCTCAGGATCTACTTCTAATTCCAATTCTCTTGCTATTTCTTCAACATCTACGGTTACTTCTTCTACTGATGTCTTGAAACCTTCAAAGTCATCCATGAGAATTCAAAAAACCTCTTCCAAACTTCTGTTAATGCTATTTTGACCTCTTCCTATGGATCACAAATATTCTTAATGGCATCTAGAATGGTGAATCTTTTCCAGGTTTCAATTTGCTTTGCTCAGATCCATCAAAGAAGTCACTAACGATGACAGCTAGCTTTATGAAAGGTATTTTCTACATAAGACTTGAAAGTCAAAATGACTCCTTTTTCCCGGGGCTGCAAAATAAATGTTATGTTAGCAGACATGAAACAAGATTAGTCCACTTGTATATCTCTGTTAGAGCTATTGAGTGACCATGTAAATTGTCAATGAGCAACAATATTTTGAAAATTATTTTTTCCCCAGCAGCAGGTTTCAACAGTGGGCTTGAAATATTCAATAAACAATGCTGTAAACATATGTGCTGTCATCCAGGTTTTGTTCCATTTATAGAGCACAGGCACAATAGACTTATTATGATTTTTAAGGGCCCTAGTATTTTTGAAATGGTCATGGCTTCAACTTGAAGTCAACAGCTTCATTATCTTATAACAACAAAGTCAGACTGTCGTGTAAAGAATGAAGCCTGATATTGACTTCTCCTCTCCAGCGATGAGAGTCCTACATGGCTTCTTCTTCAGGAAAGGGCCTTCATGTCTGCATTGAAATTGTACCACTGAGCGTAGCAATCTTCATCAGCTATCTTAGCAGGATTTTCTGAATGACTTCTTATAGCTTCTGCTACAAGTATTTGCTACTTTTCTTTGTACTTGTATGTTATAGAGATAGTCTTTTTCTTTAAATGTCATGAACCAACCTCTGCTAGCTTCATACTTTGTTCGTACAGCTTCATCCCCTCTCTCAGCCTTCAATGAATTCAGAAGAGTTAATCCCATCCTCTGATTAGGCTTTGGCTTAAGGGAATGTTGAGGGTTGGTTTGATCTTCTAAATCAACTTCTAAATACAACTAAAACATTCTCCATGTCAGCAATAAGGTGGTTTTACTTTCCCATCATTCATGTACTTATTAGAGCAGCAGATTTAATCTCCTTCAATAATTTCTCCTTTGCATTTGTAACTTGGCTAATAATTTGGTGTAAGAGTCCTTGATTTTTACACAGCAATGAATCTCCCCGAATTCTCTTTTGCCTCATTCTGTATCAGACATGGAATAAGAAAAGCTGACAACTTAGAAACATCAATAAATACACAAAGGAAAGTACTCCAACAATAGTCTGCTCTTTTCAGCCAAAGG
>CAUYPK010124837.1:0-53670 GCA_963574355.1 Loris lydekkerianus | reverse complement strand
TGAAAAGCATTTAACCTACTGATTCCTCAATTATTGTAATTGTTTTGGGTATATATTTTTATTTTTGAAATTTACCAGTGGCTGCTGCATTTTCCACCTCGGCTTATACTCGAGTCACTGAGTTTTCCCAGTTTTTAGGGTGAAATTAAGGGGGTCGGCTTATACTCGGGTCGGCTTATACTCGAGTATGTAGGTACATTTTTGGGGCACCTTCTGTACTGTGTCTTAGGGCAGGAAACAAGTCCACGCCCAGTGTTGTGTCTCCAGTGTCCCAAGCACTGTGAGACAGCGGTTCTCAACCTGTGGGTCACCACCCTTTTTAACAGTGAAAATACATTGCGGCGGGTGGTGCCTGTGGCTCTGTGGGTAGGGCACTGGCCCTATATGCTGAGAGTGGCGGGTTTGAACCGGCCCTGGGCCAAACTGCAACAAAGAAATAGCCGGGTGTTGTGGTGTGGGTGCCTGTGGTCCCAGCTACTCGGGAGGCTGAAGCAAGAGAATCACCTAAGCCCAGGAGTTGGAGATTGCTGTGAGCTGAGATGCCGCAGAGCTCTACTGAGGGCGATAAAGTGAGACTGTGTCTCTTAAAAAAAAAAAAGAAAGAAAGAAAAGAAAATACATGGTGGCATTAGGAAGACTGAGGACCACTGGTGTAAGAGGTGCTCAGTAAATGTGCTCAGGGGTAGGTAAGTAAACCCGGGCTCCTTGTCTCTTCATTCTTTGTTGTGGTGTGTTTATGTCACCTGCTTGTCTCTGCTGATGTCTGCCTCAGGCATGAGCATTAGCCTTTGAAAATACATTTTGAGGGCTTTTTCAGAAAGATGGGAGCATTTTATATATTTGTGTGTTCCCTTGATGCTTTAAAGCTGTGTTTAGTGACAGTGTGACTTATAATTATTCTATTTAGTAATAAAATGCTGTTCCTTATTTTGCTAGTTGCTTTTTCTCTTTGCCCTAAGCCACTGGCTCTCAGTCTGGCTGTCCCGGAGCTTTTAAACGTCCGAAAGCTTGAGCCATCCCCTTGGCCACACGTCAGGGGTCAAATTGGAACCCTTGTGATGCCCAGGGCCATCACAGTGGCAGTGCCCAGTGTGTGTGGCGGCACTGCGGGTCCCGGGCCAGCCTTGTTCAGTTGAAGGCTTCTCTTCTCCCCTCTCCCTTCACCTGATGGCCAGGAGCGGTGTTCTTTCTGTGAAGTTAAAGGCACCAAGTGGTACTCCTTTCTGTGACTTGGAAATTGACGTAAATTGCATCGGTCTCCTCCTACTGACTGCTAACAGGAAAACTGAGCCCAGCTCTCAGTGGGACAGCCAGCGTCCTTCAATTTCCGCCTGTCTGCTCAGTGACCTGCTCCTCCAGCTCTGACTGGTGAATGTGGTGTGGCACAAAATTAGCAATTTGGCTAATTCTTTATGAAAGTACTGTTTTTCTGTTTGTGATAGTTGAGAAAATGTGAAAAAAGCCAAAAGTATCTTGTAATCTTATTATACAAGATAACTGTTACTAACTTGGTAGTGTAGTGTTTCCTTCTAGACTTTTTCCCTAAGTATTTTCCTTTTTCACATCTTAAGCATCACTTTGCATCCCTGCTTTCTGTCCCATGACATTGTATGAGAAGTATTTTCTGTGGCTCTTGTGCAGTGCTATGAACATTGTGACAGCTGCACACAGGATTTCACTAGATAACAATTCCTAACTCATCCTTGCCCTGAAGTTGGATTGCTAGTTGCCCAGACTGTGACTATAGGTAGCCTCAAGCTTCTGGGCTGTGCAGTTTTGTTGTGGCTGTCTGTGAGCAAAGCAAGTAGCTTTTTTTTTTTTTAGACAGAGTCTCGAGCTATAGCCCTGGGTAGAGTGCTGTGGCATCACAACTCACAGCAACTTCAAACTCTTGGGCTTAAGCGATTCTCTTGCCTCAGCCTCCCAATTAGCTGGGACTACAGGTGCCTGCCATAATGCCGGGCTATTTTTTGTTGTTGTTGCAGTTGTCATTGTTGTTTAGCTGGCCCAGGCCAGGTTCAACCCCTCCAGTCTCGGTGTGTGTGGCTGGTGCCCTACCCACTGAGCCACATGTGCCACCAGCAAGTAGCTTCTTTTTTTTTTTTTTTTTTAAGAGATAGAGTCTCAACTTTATTGCCCTCGGTAAAATGCTGCGGCATCACAGCTCACAGCAACCTCTAACTCCTGGACTTAGATGATTCTCTTGCTTCAGCCTCTCGAGTAGCTGGGATTACAGGTGCCCGTCACAATACCCGGCTATTTTTTTGTTGTATTTTGACCAGGGCTGGGTTCAAACCTGCCAGCGCCCTACCCACTGAGCCATAGGCGCCACCCAGCAAATAGCTTCTTAATCTGGATAGAAACTAAAGGTCAAGGCCAGACCCGCATCCCCGAAGGCAGCTGTAGTGACCAGTCTGAATCAAGGGTTCCATGAAAACAAAACATATCTAACGTTTTATGTTACACAGATAACACTATTATGGTCATGTGATTCATAACCATGTCTCAAAGCATATTTTCTAAAACCTTCATGTATTTGTTCACCTTTTGTGCCCATGTGTGTCAGGGCCAGCCTGAAGCTTTGGGGGTGTGTGCTAGACATCATCCTTGGTGGGCCCCATTTAGGAGAGGCAGATGCAGGCGTGAGGGTGGTGGGCGTTGCATAGTGGCTGTAGACCACAGAGCTCTTCTAACCCGGGGAGGATGAGAGGTAGGGTGAGCGAGGGGAAGACGGGGCTGGGCAGGGGCAGGGGCTCCTGTGCACCTGGCCACAGAGGGACCCTGAAGCCAAAGCCAACTCCTTACTACTGGATTCCCACGAGAAATAGCACAGCCTCACACTCTGTTTTTACCTACCTCTCTACATATGTGCACTTCCATATTGTTACTGAGTTACACTGGGTTTAACAGATTAAACTCTGGCCAGGTTACTTCTCTAAGTTTAAATCCTTTAATCTGTGAAATGAGTATAACCCTGGTGCTTCTTTCCTGGGTTATTGTGTGAATCACATGTGCTGACAAGTGCGTTTTGCCTGCTGTCCTGCCCACAGCTCACGTTCTAGAAGTGAGCGTTAGGACCCTTACCATTCTCATAGTCAGAGCTGTTTTCAGGCCCTCATGGGTGTAAGTGACGCTGTGGCAAAGTTCTTTGTGCAGAAAGCTTGTGGTGTGGTTTTTTAGAGAGCATTCTTGGGGTTATTTTTCAATGTAGAATTCTCAGAAGTGAGATTAATGAGAAGGGTATGTGAACTCCATTCTTTCCTTGAAATATTGAGAGTGCTTTTCCAATAGACGAGGCTCCGCAGGGGGTAGTAGTCACTGTGAGCCCCTGAGCCCACCGTGTGGCCTCTCCTTCCTCTCTTGTTCCTGCCTGGAGATTTGGGGGTGGGCTTGAGCCCCAGTGCTCCACCCAGAACAGGACAGACTGTAGCTTTGTGACTTCCACTGTGGACAGAACCAGCAGGAACCAGAGGACCCTTTGGGGAAGTGGCAGTGAAAAAAAAAAGCTGCTTCATATTTTGGTCACGCTGTTCCTCCTCTCCCCTCCCCAACAAACCATTGCTCTTGTAAGGAAGAGGGGTTTAATCTGTAGCCCACCGAGAACACAAATTTGCATTTTTATTTCCAGCCCAGGATGGGGTTTGGAACATGGGGACAGGTGGAAGGACTTCCTTGGCTGCTTTACCCTTCCCCCGTGCCTGACACCAGCCCTGTGCTAGTGGCCACTGTTAAGTCTCTGCCTTCTTTCTCCATGGGTTTCAGTTTCCTTGTCTGTAAACTGAGGCATGAGTACCCATATCACAGAGTAGTGATGAGGAGAGCACTATACCTGCCTAGTTACAGACGAAGGCTGCAGCCTGGGCCGGTCCAGCAGCCGCACGTTGCGCTCTTGCTGTGTGCCAGGCCTGCCACAGTGCCGGTGAGTCAGGGGCCAGGGAAGCTGTGAGTCCCCCTGCCTGTGGAGCCCCCACTCTGATCAGAGACCAATCTGATGGCACAGCCAGGGAGAACATAGTTGAGAGGGTGGAGTTGAGCTAACACTTAGGGATGAGAATGTTTTTCTGTTTCCCACTTGAGGCTGCAGGGAGAGTGCACAGGCCCATGGCAGGTGCCCAGAAGATGGGGGCTGCATCACTGCAGCCTCTGTTCAGTATCTGCCTCCACAGTCCCTTGCATTCTCCCCTTCTGTGTCTGTGCATCTGGGTCTCTCCTACAAGGACGTCCATCTTGCTGAATTTAGGGCCCACTGTGCTTGGGTGTGGCCACATACTCACTGATGACATCTGTTTGCAATTGTCATGTCTGTGGTGTGCCAGGACTTAAGCACATTTGGAGGAGCCCAGTTCTGCCCACAGCACTCATCAGAAGGATGCAACGTAGGTGGCGAGTCTGTACCTCCTGGCAGTGCCTTGTGCCACTGTGAGCCGCGCGGTGTCACAGTATTTTCTGGCTTGGTGGGATCTCAATTAAATGTGTTCAGACTCTGGCACTTCTCATGTCCTGCAAAGCTGCTACTGTTCTGGGAGTCCCTCAGCACTTCCGTTGTGCACCCTTGGCGCCCTCTGCTGACACCGTCCCCTGACACTGCCCGCAGAGCCCAGGCCCTCCTCTGGAGCCCACACCCCTCAGCGCCCCTCTAGGGCTCTAGCATCTCCATTCCTTCAGCACAGCACAGCAAACTCCCTACCTTGCTTTCCCTGCCTGTCCCTGCTTTTTAAATTCATTTGTGATCTCTCCTTACTGGAACACAGGCTGATAGGAGCAGAGACATCCTTTAGGCCTGCAGGGCCTGGCACAGGGTGGTTGTGCACGGGTGCAAAGGGGCCTGACCGAGCATGTGCAGACGTGGTCCTGCGTCCTGGCTCAGAATTCTCATCCTGCCCAGGCACCTCTAAGTAGCAGGGCTCGCTCTCTCTAGGCCTGGCTTCTCGGCTAGGAGAGGCGAGCTCATGAGGACCAAGATCTTCAGAGTCAGGTTCACCTCTCCCTGGCTAGGCAGCCCAGGCAAGTCCCTTCACCTCCAGGCCCCAGCCCTGGTCTGGAGGGGATCTTACCTCTCCCAGATGGGTTAATTGAGAGACTAGTGAGTGTTCATGTTGTGGCCCAGGGAAACAGACATGTTGTCTGCAGATGAGGAAATAGGTGCTGAGAGCTCAGTCAGAGAGCCTGGCTCTATGGTTGGACCCGAGACTGCAGGGCCTGCATGCTTGCCTGCCTTGTGTGGCTACTGTTCTGAGGCCACCAGCACCTGCCCAGTAGCAGCCCTAGGTAGGAGAGGAATGCTGGGGGTGGAGGAAGTGCCATGTACTCACACATGGAGTGCAACCCAAAATCTCTTCTGCGGTGGAAGCACGAGAAATGTGACTAGCTGCTTTCAGAGGGCACTGGCCCTGGTACACTAGGGGGTCTGGGCCTGTTGTCCTGCAGTATCCCTGGCCTGGGCCTGTCCATCTGCTACCTCCTGGCATGCTCAGCCCAATCCTCAGCTTGAACTTCCTGTGAACCGGGAGTCATGTCTAGAGCCTGGATTCCATGTCAGTGTTTTGCTGAGATAGTCATGGATGGTAGTATGACATCATCTGATGGACAGCCTGTCCCACCAGGCTGGTGCCACTATTGGCTACACCACCGGGTGGCTTCAAGGTTTGTCCTTCTTACGAAGTCATATCTGCCTGTGGCAGCTGGACAGTGATCTGGCTGTGATTGTACTTCAGTGCATTTCTTTTCTTTCTTTTTTTTTGCAGTTTCTGGCCGGGGCTGGGTTTGAACCCACCACCTTTGGCTTATGGGGCTGACACCCTACTCCTTTGAGCCACAGGCACCGCCCAGTGCATTTCTTATTTTGTACATTTTTAGCCCTTTCAGTGGAACCTCTATAGCTAACCAGCTCCCTACACTGATGAGCTCCTTACACTGACCTGACTTTTATTGACTAGCCTGCACCACATGTACCTGTCAGTACCATGGGCCTAGTTCCTTATGCTCACCACCTCTGTGTGTGGGCCAGTTGGTTACAGTCCCCTGGGTGGTCAACTTGCAGAGGTTCTACTGTACATATTTTTTTTAACATTACCTTGGATAATCTAAACTTATTTTCTCACAATTTACCCCATTTGACTAAAAACAGCCTTCTCTGCTCCTTGTGGGGAGCAGTGAGGGCCCTGGAGGGTCTCCTATGTGTAGGAGTCTCAGCTCAGCTCAGGCCACAGCTGCTGGGCAGGAGTGTCCTTACTGGCTGAGGTCATTGCTTACGCAGGAAGCAGCCTGTGGAACCACAGGAAGGGGTCGCCACATTGAAGAGGACCCAGTATGTGCTTGCGCTATCAGTAATAAGGATGGAACTTGACTGGACTGGAGAACGACATCAGTGGATGGCAGGAGCTGACCCTGAGCAGGCCTGAGCTCAGTGCTGGCTCCCGAGCCCCTCCCTCCAAGGACCCCAGCCCCCACCAGAGCCACAGGCCTGCGCCTCAGAGCCCAGAAGGGGCCAGGCTTTATGTACGTGAAGTAGAAGGTGAGGATGCCCGACAGAGCTCTAGCTCCAGGTGGCCTGGTGCTCGTTGATGGAGGATAGGGCAGGGGCCGGGTAGGATCCATAGGGTAGAGCCAGGTGTGTCTCAGTCCTCCTGACCCCTTTTTAGGTCAGCTTGTTACCTCTTCCCACAGTACCCACTGTCCCCATTTCAGATGTGGGAGAGAAGCTTGGCAAGGTCAGGCTGTCAGATGTTCCTGCACTGCTGGTCGGGAATGAAGACGAGATTTGTCCATTCAGTATTCTCTGCCCCACCAGTCTCCCCTCAGCTGACACGTGTGGGGTGTACGTGGTGGCAGCCATGCTCAGGCCCACGTGGGGTCTTCCTAGGTCCCCAGACCCGGCAACCTTGCCTTCTTGCTAGTTGTCAGACACACCTGTATGCCTGGCATCACAGACCAGGCCGGGGACGCTGGGGACAAGGGCCCCAGCCATCCTCCTTCCTGCGGTCTGATGAGGAGTCATGTCCTGTGTTCTGCATCTGGTCCTTCTCACCACGTGTATGAGATTGGCAGATTATTTCAGTACATCTGAAACATTTGCATTTCTGAGGAAATTACAAAATGTAACTGATGATAAGCAGTTTTCTATTGTTCTATCAAGTTTATTGCTTTTTTCTTCACAGTTTTTGGCCAGGGCTGGGTTTGAACTCGCCACCTCTGGCATATGGGGCCAGCGCCCTACTTCTTTGAGCCACAGGCGCTGCCCAATTGCTTTGTTTTAAATCACCTGAAGTTGGTCTCCTGAAACACCTTTATTAGAAAAATCTTTGGATCTTTGTTTTAGGAGCATGTCTGAGAAGGGGGTTCCTCCCTGGCACAGGATACAGGCACCCAGGGCAGTCCATGGAACAGGCAGTATGGAGTTGAATGGGGGAGACCCTGGTCTGCCTGAGTTGGGAGGAGTTTCTTGGTCTCCCTGTTGGGCTATATTTTGAGGGAAATTTTGAACCTTTCTAGCCTTCTTGCTCTGTCCCTCCCCTTAGCTACCGCTTAGCCGGTGTAACAGACTAGAAGGATGTAAGTGATTCCTGCCCATGGTTATAATTCTCGGCCGTAGCAATGAAGCTCTTCCCGAGGCTGCCTTTGTGGTAGAAGAAGTCCTGTGGTGCATTTGATGCAACTTAAGTGATGGGCTTACGCTAACAATTCCCCCTTTTCCCTCCAGGGGTGGCTGGCAGAGAGCACCACATTCCTTTAGCCTTACTTTTCCCTTGGTCCCTGTGAACTGTGACCCTTCAAATTCTCAGAGTCTGGCCAGGGCTGGCTCAGGTGGTCTAAAGGGTCCATTCAGGCCTATTTCACAGCAACATCTGTGTTCACTGTCACATGCATAAGCAGGACAAGAGGCCCTTTGTGGACTGGGCTGGTGTCACTAAGGCAAGAATGTCTCTCTTGGAATCCTCCCTCGAAGCTCAGACCCGCTGTGTGTAGCTCAGGGTGGTGGCTGTGAATTCTGCCATCTGCAGTACTGAGAGCTGTACATCCATTTATAAAAACCACAGTGTTCAGGGGAATACCCTTTTGTCTTGAGTTTCCACATTGATGTGGTGAACTATTTCCGAATGTGTTGGCTGTGCCTTATTCTACCAGCATCAGGTGTGTCTGAGTGTGAAGCCATTCTAGCCTGCAGCTGTGCTGGAGGCCCTCGTTCTCAGTCCACCCTGACCCGACTGGGCAAGCACTGTGGCAATGCAACCAGTAGCAGTTTCCCTGCTGGGACAGGACTTGTTTTCCAGAGCACTTTTTGTGGGGTGGAGTATAGGGTCCTCTGCCGCATTCACTCAGGGTCTCTATTTGGTGGTAAATGGAGGGTGTCTGGCAAAGGTGCTATGTTGGCTATGAACAGGGGCCCTTGGGAGCCAAGCCTCAAAGACTCTTTATCAGAAAAGAGGCTGGAACAGGTGGCTGACATGGTTAATGCTTTGGATGGGAGAGTCCCCCTAACTGTCCGGCTTCCTTTGTTTTCTTCATTGTGGACAGTCACAACATTTCTTCTTGACTATAAAAAAGCCCAAACTGAGCATTCTGATTTGCATAGGTGAAGTTTGGGAATGAAAGCAAAAACAGCAAAATACTTTTTGTTTTGCTATATTATTAAGAAATCAAATTGTGGGCGGCACCTGTGGCTCAGTGGGTAGGGCACCGGCCCCATATACTGAGGGTGGTGGGTTCAAACCTGGCCCCAGCTAAAGTGCAACAAAAAAAATAGCTGGGTGTTATAGTGGGTGCCTCTTGTCCCTGCTACTTGGGAGGCTGAGGCAAGATAATCACTTAAGCCCAAGAGCTGGAGGTTGCTGTGAGCTGTGATGCCACGGTACTCCACCAAGGGTGATAAAAAAAAAAAAAGAAATCAAATTGTTAAGATAGAGTTGAGGGGGGCGGCTCCTGTGGCTCAGTGAGTAGGGCGCCACCCCCATATACCAAGGGTGGCGGGTTCAAACCCGGCCCCGGCCAAACTGCAACCAAAAAAATAGCCGGGCGTTGTGGCGGGTGCCTGTAGTCCCAGCTGCTTGGGAGGCTGAGGCAGGAGAATCGCGGAAGCCCAAGAGCTGGAGGTTGCTGTGAGCTCTTGGGCTTCCGCGATTGAGGCCACAGCACTCTACTGAGGGCGGTAAAGTGAGACTCTGTCTATAAAAAAAAAAAAAAAAAAAAAAGATAGAGTTGAGGGCTCTTATTGCCGTCTAGCTTTATTTCTAAAAACGTGCTTTGAAAAACGTAATTGGGATGGTGTGCTAGGATGGGATTTGGCTTGATTTTATTCAGAAAAAGACATTTGTGCATTTCGATGGCCGCAGCATCATGTTTGCTCTCTGGCCTAGCTGTGCAGATTAGCAGAGGCTCACAAGGCAACTGGTTGCTGGCTTTTTTTTTTTTTTTTTTAATGGTTCTTTGGATCACAGAAATTACAGTAAACACACCTGTGCTTCATGCCACGGGATTGTTCCAAATTAAACTTTATTGCTGTATGTTTGTGTGTTTTAAAAAATCTCAAAACAAAGTAATGTCTTTGCTTTGGCAATCTCGCAGTGTAGAGGGGTTCCCAGTCTCCTTCCCTGCCTCAGCCCTCTGTTCAGAAGCACCCTTTTTCCGCCTTCCCTGGCTTCCGGGATTATTTCTGTGGCCTGAACTGTATTTAGACCTCTTCTCTTGTTTTATTCACTGTAACCAGGGTGCAGCCATCTAGAAACCTCCTTTTCTAGAAATCATTCCCAATTTTTTACTTACTCCCAAAGAGGCTAACCTTAGGAAGCAAATTTAGATTGGGAATTTAGATGTAAGCAACATTTAGCAGAGTGAATCCTGATGGTCAGGTTTGCTAGGATGGATGTAATGAAAGAAGGAATTAAAGTAATACGCAATCAGAACATTTTAAAACAACTACCTGTTAGCCCTGCAAGTGGATTCCTGGTCCATCTGTCCATCCTGTGTGCTTGTATGCCTCTATCTGTGTGTGTGTGTGTGTGTGTGTGTGTGTGGTGTCTGCCCACAGCCATGTGCCAGCCAGTGGTGAGTGCTTCAGGGAGAGCTCCACAGAACCAGAGTGGGAAACTGAGGAGGAGGAGGTGGGTGAGCCAAGAAAACAGTATGCACAATGCCCACAGGGAAGACAGAGCCAGGAACTGTCTAAGGCAGTGGTTCTAAAGCTCTTCAGAAGGCAGGCCTTGCTCTGAGAATTTAACCTGGAGGCCCTCTTCCTGGGATGGGGCAGAGGTGGGCACAGACTTAGCACATGCTCCCAAAACTCTGCATCCAATTTCTGAAGGCATCTAGATTTCTTGATCCATGAAACTTGCTAATGGCTATGTGAACCCAGCATTTTCCTATGGGGGGCCCAGCCTGGCATGTGGCATCATTGTAAACATCCTTCATGTGGGGTTTGTTACATTAGCTAGGAATTCACATCTCATACCTTAATACTGTCTTTCCAGGAGCTGCTTATAAGTATTTCAGCCTGCTTTGCTTCTAGTCAGTATACAAGGTGCTTACACAACAGAGGTGTGCAGGTCACTGCAGAAATGAGCAGGCTTTGCTTTCCAGGATCCTTAACACTGTGAGAGGTGAAGAGCAAGCAGCTTGTAACTATAATTGCATCCTGGTGGGGCCCAGATGCTTGTTTGAAGGATTTTTTTGGTCTAGCTCTTCAAGAACCATACTTTGGGTCTTTGAATTAGCTTCTCTCTCTAGAGCAGCACAGATCTGCAGTGAAGACTGAGGGGCTGGCCCTGGAGAGGCCTGCACCCCAGAGGCGAAGCCTGCACCCAAAGGCATCTTCCCAGTCAGTAGCATGTGGCTTACTAGCTGTGAAGCTGTGTTCCGCTGTTACTTGATTTTTTTTTTTTATTTTTTTTTTAAAGGCAGAGTCTCACTATATCACCCTCGGTAGAGAGGTGTGGTGTCATAGCTCACAAAAACCTCAAACTCTTGAGCTTAAGCGATTCTCTTGCCTTGGCCTCCCAAGTAGCTGGGACTATAGGCGCCCACCACAGTGCCCAGTCTATTTTTTTTTGTTGCAGTTGTCATTGTTGCTTTAGCTGGCCTGGGCTGGGTTCGAACTCGCCACCCTTGGTGTATGTGTCCAGTGCCCTACCCACTGAGCTATGGGTGCCACCCACTGTTAACTTGATTTTAACCTTGAATCCCTTTCCTGTCCTCTGCCTGCATTATTGGGATATTGCCAGACTTGTGGGTTTGAAGTGGGAGTAGGGTGTGGTCTGACTGCTGGATGTGAGCTGGGAAGATCCAGACGTTTGCATATGGTAACTTTGCCTTCTCCACAGCCACCTCCCCGAGGGTGTCCTCTGAGCTGGAGCAAGCCCGGCCCCAGACTAGTGGAGAAGAAGAGCTTCAGCTTCAGCTGGCACTTGCAATGAGCAGAGAAGTGGCCGAGCAGGTCAGTGCCCTGGATGGGGCTGTGCCATTGTGACCACTTGTTGTGGTGGGCAGTGGCTCCCAGGGAAGATGGTGGCACACCCAGCCCTATCTTCAGAATGTTTCAGATGTGCTTGCCAAGATGGCACTTCGTGTTGCCACAAGTGTGTTCTTGTCACACATTGGAGGAGTCCCATGCAAAGTTACATTTAGGGAAAGTTTTGGGGGAAGTTGTTGCCTAGGAAGGAATCCAGTGAAAATTGTTTCCCAGAAACACTTGTGAGACCCACTGAGCACCTAGGCTCTCCCAAGTGAGCTGAGTGCACACACTCCTTGAAGGGTGGTGCAGGATGAGTGTGGGCTGTGGGCTGTGGGCAGGAGTGGCCCAGCCCCTGCCAGGTGCGGTGAGCAGCTGCAGGAGATATTCCAGAGTGCTTATGTGTACATTTAATTTGTTTTCAGTTCCCTTTTTTTTTTGAGACAGAGCCTCACTATGTTGTCCTCGGTAAAGTGCTGTGCCATCACAGCTCACAGCAACCTCAAACTCCTTGGGCTTAGGCCATGCTCTTGCCTCAGCTGGGACTATAGGCGCCCACCGCAACACCTGGCTATTTTTTGTTGCAGTTGTCGTTGTTTAGCTGGCCCGGGCCAGGTTCGAACCCACCACCCTTGTTGTATATGTCTGGCGCCATAACCACTGTGCTACGGGTGCCAAGCATGCATTACTTTAAAATGGGAGATGAGCAAAGGAGTGATTAAAGTGACTGTAGCCATTGTTATGCCTGTGGTTGCATTGTCAGGCTCATGGAGCCAGGGTGTCGCAGGGATTCCTGTCATTTAGAAGTTGGTATTCCGAGAGAAGCATTAGGGATAGTTGGGTTAGAATTCTGAGGGGTTTGTCCCAGCCTTGTTTTCGTATCTGTGACTGGCAACTTCCTGAAGCTTGACAGCTTTTGGCCTCTTGGTTCCTGCGGTGGGGAACTGGCAGCCTGTAAATCTGTCCTGGGCCTCTGCGGCCAGCACTGGGAAGAAGGAGCAGAGAGCGTATCTGACTAGCACAGCGAGAGGTGGATGGTTTGAGTTAATATTTTAGTTAATATTTATAATAAAATATAGGGAATATATTTATATTCATTGTATTATATAAAAGCTAGTACAACCCTGCCTTTATGCATATGGTGACTTTGCCCTAAATAAATATAATGAATCACTGCGTTAGGAATCCGAGAAATGTGCAGCCATTTTCCAGAAGCAACAGTGGGAGGTGGAACAATGCGCGATTTTCATCTTTTTTCTAATTCCTTTCTGGAATTTCATGTTTTATAGAGAGACATACCATTTCTATGAGTAGAAAGAAATATAAAGCCATTTTCATCTTGAGGAAAAAAAACACTTCAGATTAAGCATACAGTCTCCCTGGTGCAACTGCAAAGGGGATGAGGTCACCAGGTGCAGTGAGCAGGCAGCCCTCTGACCCAACACGTAGGAGGTGGGAAGGTCATTGTGTTTTTTTACAAGTCATTTTTAAACCTTCCTTTGAAATGACCTGTGATACAGTGTGCACTTCCTATTACTGGCCAGCGGTGGCGCTACTGCAGGGACGTTCCTGCAGGTGCTGCCAGCTTCAAGTTGCATTGTTCCTGTACAGGAAGAGCGCCTCCGGCGAGGTGATGACCTCAGATTGCAGATGGCCCTGGAGGAAAGCCGAAGGGACACAGTTAAAGTTCCAAAGAAGAAAGAGGTAAGAGCTTTTTTGACACTGCCCTGTGGTTGTTGCCAAAACGTCCTCACCTAACCTGCCGCATTAGGTGGGAGGCACAGTGAGCCTCCAGCCTCAACTGTGGCCCACATGTCTGAGGCAAGGGGCGGGGGATGAGGCCCCAATTGAATACTCCCCTGTGTCCATGGCCACACCTAGCTGAATGCACCTGATCGCCTGATCTCATCTGAAGGCACACCTGAGCTGGCCTCAGTCCCCTGGTCTATAAAATGCCTGCCCCCCTGTCGAGCACTTTCCTGCAAAAGGGTGCACCTGGCAGGGCTGGCCTACGACGTCTGCACGCTGGGCTGAGCTTTCTGCACAGAGGTGCCCAGCGTGTGGCTGTGCTTCAGTGTGTTGGGCACTACCCAGTCAGGAGACAGACTCTCCTCACACCACAGTAGCTGGGGGCTCTAGTAGCCTCCCCTGTTACGCATCTGAGTGGTCTCGGGTGGGAGGTGGGGACAGACTCCTGGAGAGAGGCCCTTGGGTTGGGCTCTCACTGGTGGCTGCAAGTTGGCAGGGATGGCGTTCTGGAGGGTGGTTGCAACCCCAGCAAAAGCCCCTATGAGGACAGTGTGAAAGCCTGTGGGGCATCTGGCAAAGGTAAATAGCTTAGTGTGGCTTGAGCCTTGGCCATCCTAAGAGGTGGGAATGATGGAGAAGCCATCAGGATGGGGCAAAAGGGGTAGTGACTCTGTTTCCAAGTTGCTCTGTAGTGAGAGTCATGGGCAATGTTTATGACTAGTGCATGGGTATTTGCTATAACTATCGCCAAGTAAAAGCTGTCCCCTTCTCTTTGTCTTGAAAGCACGGCTCTCACCCACAGCAGACCACTCTGTTGGATTTAATGGATGCTCTTCCCAGCTCGGGCCCAGCTGCCCAGAAGGTGGAGCCCTGGGGCCCATCAGCCTCAGCTAACCAGACCAACCCTTGGGGCCGGCCAGCAGCTCGCGAGAGCACTTCGGATCCCTGGCCACCGTTTGGTAAAGGCTCCATCGTTGGTCTTCTGTGCTTGCCTGTTGTGTGGGTGAGGGTGGTGCAGTGTTTTTTGCTCTCTCTCATCTGGTCAGGTCTGGTAAATTGGGTGGGTGTCCAGGCTCTTCTAGTCCCCAGTGGGCGTCTACAGGCCCCGGCTGCCTCTCTGAGGATGGTGGCACAGCACTCTTTCTTCCTGTTTTAAATGGTTTTCTGCTTCTGTAGAGGGAAAGCTGTTTTCTTCTGTGTCTCCCACATGCATCAGAAATGACTTTCTGGGACACATTTCATCTCCCAGAAATGACTTTCTGGGACACATTTCATCTCTCTCAGCCACAGAATTGCACCCCAGCTTAAGAAACTGTAATATACAGCATGGAACATCTAAATCAAGTTGCTATGGTTAGCTGAAAATTATGATGTGCTTATCACCTCTGCTAATGAACAGAGAATACATTTGCTATAATTCTTGTTATTTAAAGCAATAGAAAACCAGTTTCTAATAGGGTAAATGAGTATTTCAAAGTTTCACTTAATGCAAGATGTAAGAGAATTTGTGGTAGGAAATTCAAAACATGAGCACAACACAACAGGTTTGTTCCTGATGATGATCTAAGGCCCATGGTTTTCTTCATCGCTGGGCGAGAGCTTGGCCTCACAGTCCTGTGAGGGCTTTGCTGCACCATGCCCTGGGAAGCCCCTGCTGGAGCTCTGAACCTGCTGACCAGGCTGACCTGCGGGCTTTCTGCCCTGGAACTTTGAATTATGTGTCTGTGGCATCTTGCCTGTATCCCTTGGGGTCTCTGTTTCCCCCAACTAGAACCATCTTCCGTATTCAGCTCAGTTCCCTGGATGTTTGCTGATGTGTTCCAAATGCCAGGCTCTGTCCTGCCATGTAGGAGCCCTGATAGGGACAGGTGATGGTCCCTGCTGTCAAAGCCCTGGTCAGGCGCTGACAGGATGGGATCACAGTGGAATGGCAGTGCCATGTAGTCCAGGCCTAGGTGGAGATCATTCAAGAGCGTCCTCGGGCGAGACTCAGCCTCGGAGTCCAAGGTGTGTGAGGCAATGTCTCAGACACTGGGTGGGCTACTTCCACCGAATCTCAAGGGAATAGCAGCTGACCAGATATATAAAAAGGCAGGGCGTCCCCTCAGGAGACTCAGCATGTGCGAAGGCAGGAGGGTGTGGAATGATGGAGTGTGTGTCAGTAGAGGGACCTACCCCATGTGAACTGGGCCTCAGGGGAGAAGGATGGGGGGTGTGTGTCCAGATCACTCAGAAGCCTTGCCAAGTGCCCAGACTTGGTCTGGAAGATGGTGTTGGCCCCAGGTGGCCTTCAGCTCTGCTGTTGGCCTCTGTGACCTACGTGCAGTCTTTTACCCACTTTAGCAGGGGCCCTTTGGGCCCTGGGGCAAACCCCAGACGAAATTACCCACAGTCTTGGTTCAATGATGACTAGTTCCAGGGCTGCTCGGGAGGCGGTTTATGCTGTTCACCACCTGTGTACTATGCTCCAGGGAGCCTGTAGTGGTTACAATCTTGAGTGCTTGGGAGACAGTGGTGCCCCAGGGAGAGCAGACCCCGCCAGACAGTGGTATTGGCTTTATTTTTATTTGTTTGTTTTGGGCTTTATTTTTAAATCTGAAAAACGATTCTCATGTAAAGTGATGGCCACCATGAGTTATGGATAATGGATCATTAAACTGATATATAGTTCACTCAGTATCCGGAAAAAAAGAATGCAGTCACACCTAGAGCCGGGTGAGTTTAATGAGTCAGCAGTTGGTGTTTGTGGGGAGGAGTTAGGGCTGTAGGAGGGAGACTTAGTTCTCACTCTTTACCTTTTTAAACTATTCAAATTATTTATCAGGGGTGAGTTTTTCCTGATCAGGAGAGAGAAAATACCTGGTTACTTTAAATGACCAAGTCAATGCCCAGCCCTATTTTTGGCTAGTGGATAAGGCTGTGCTTTGGGACCTGAGTGTTCTGAGCTGAGCCAGAGACCCTGACCCTCCAGGTTGGGCTGGGGAGTCTCCTCTGGTGAGTGGGAACAGCACCACCTTCATGGCTTGGTGTTCTCATGGGAGGGTAAAGGGAGGCAGGTCCCAGGGAGGGGCGGCCAGCACCCTGAGGAATGCTGCCCGCTCAGTCTTCTCTCCTGAGTTTTAAAAAATTGAGATAAAATTCACCATTTTAACATTTAAAGTTTAATTAAAGTTCTTTTTTTTTTTTTTTTTGAGACAGAGTCTCACTATGTTGCCCTTGGTAGAGTGCCATTGCATCACAGCTCACAGCAACCTCAAACTCTTGGGCTCAAGCAAGTCTCTGCTTCAACCTCCCAAGTAGTTGAGACTATAGGTGCCCACCACAACACCCAGCTATTTTCTTTTTGCATTTGTCATTGTTGTTTAGCTGGCCTGGGCCGGGCTCGAACCCACCATGTTTGGTGCATGTGGCTGGCGCTGTAACCACTGTGCTATGGGTGCCAAACCTAAAGTTCTTACCTTTCGTTTAAAAAAAGAAAGAGACATTAAAATCTTAAGAATTCTCAGTGGTGGTATTAACCAGCCCTCCAGAAGAACGGCCCTGTGCTGGGCCCTGAGTTCACTAAGGCGTGTTGAGAACTTCTTGTTCCACTGACACAGCCCTATAGCAAAAGTGTGGTGTCAGATTCACTGTTTAGTCGCCAGTAAAATCCAGTAGTGCACGTTCTCAGGACCACCCCTCTGCTGTGAGACATGCTCATAAATTAGGAAGGTTAGAGTCTCTTCCCATAGCGCTCTTGGCAGTATCTCCTAGTGAAAGAAACTCTGTGTTGAAAGTCATTACCAGTTCTTCCAAACAACTCTGGGGGCAGCTTGGCCAAGTAGCCTTGGTAGGAAATGCTCAGGGCTGCAAGGAGGAAGATGGAGCCTGCCAGGTCAGCGGGGCACTTCCTCCCCTATTCCAGACACACAAAGCAGCCACCTGGTCTGAGGAGGCTCACAGCCTGCTGATTCACAAGGCCTTGGCCAGCGCACCCACCCACCACCCAGGCTGGATAATCCTCTTCCGCCCTAGCAGCAGCAGGTGGTGTTGCTGGCTTCTTGGTGACCCCTGCACAGCTTAGTCTTCTGTGACCCCTGAGCTGTGACTGCCTCCCTGTGCATATGAATATTCATCAGTGAAGCTCAGGGTGAAGCAGGCTGGCGGGTGAGAGGCGCCCAGGATGCGTGCTCCCTGTGAATGGGTCCACAGAGGACAAGGCCGGAAGCTGCTTGATCTTTCCAATCTTGGTTCCGTCCTCTTTCCTCTCATTCACTTGTGCTTTCAACAAGATTTTATTTATTGGATGTGTGGAATGGCCTGGACCCCACCAAGGATGTGGAGGCTGAGAGCACAGAGAAGCCTTGCATTCTGCACTACTGTCCATTCACGGGGAGGAGCACACCCTGCACCCCCCATCCCCCTCCCACCAGCGAGTGTTCCCTGAGGGCCAGCTGTGCCCCAGCCCTGTGCTGGCCCTCTCCTGAAGAAGGAGGAAGGAACATTATTTATCCCTGTTATATTTGAAGAAATAAAGGTGCCACCATGTATGGCTTCCCATGACTCCCCAGCACACAGCAAAGAGGAAAATCCACTAGGTGTGGGACTGTTTTCCTGTGCCTGTGAGGCTTTGCCCATTTGCTTAATCAGAATTGAGCCTAGCAGCTTGCATGGTGTCCTGGACACACATAGGTTGTTGGTGTCACTTGTGGAATGGACCCAGACAAAACTCATCAGTGCTAAGCAGCTCATCTGTGGTTACATGGATGATTGGGGTGGCCAAGGTTTAATCCAATCACATACTTCACTTCATATCCAGAGCTCCCTGCACCATGACCAGCTTAGCTCTGTCCTGCAGGCTGCGGGAGTAAGGGGTCCTGATGAGCCAGAGCTGGTTGATACCAACATCACACATAGTGTAGCCTGCTGATTGTTAACACATTGACAGCTGAAGCCTATAAACTCACATGTTTCTTGACCTAATAAAACACCATGGTCCCAAGGAAAAAATTTTTTTCTATTGTGGCAGTCACTGTGTTAAAATTCTTGGCCATGCTGTTTTTATTTTTTCAGAAGATTCTAAAAGGAAAGTGGACCCATGAGAAATGGGCAACGGGCCGGGCGCGGTGGCTCACGCCTGTAATCCCAGCATTTGGGAGGCCAGGGCTGGTGGATCACCTGAGCTCACAGGTTGGAGACCAGCCTGAGCTAGAGGGAGACTCCATTTCCAGAAATAGCCGGGTGTTGTGGCAGGTGCCTGGAGTCCCAGCTACTTGGGAGGCTGAGATGAGAATTGCTCAAGCCCAAGAGTTGTTTTTTTTAATTAAATCATAGCTCTGTACATTAATGCAATTGTGGGGTAAAATGTGCTGGTTTTATATACAATTTGAAATATTTTCATCAAACTGGTTAACATAGCCTTCACAGCATTTCCTTAGTTATTGTGTTAAGACATTTATATTCTACATTTAGTAAGTTTCACATGTACCCTTGTTAGATGCACCGTAGGTGTGGTCCCACCAATTACCTTCCCTCTACCCATCTTCCCCCTCTCCCCTTTCCTCATATTCTTAGGTTAAAATTTGGTTATAGCTTTCATATGAAAGCTATAAATTGGTTTCATAGTAGGGCTGAGTACATTGGGTACTTTTTCTTCCATTCTTGAGATACTTTGCTAAGAAGAATATGTTCCAGCTCCATTCATGTAAATGTGAAAGAGGTAAAGTCTCCATCTTTCTTTAAGGCTGCATAATATTCCATGGTGTACGTATACCACAATTTATTAATCCATTCATGGGTTGATGGGCACTTGGTTTTCTTCCATGACTTAGCAATTACGAATTGGTGAGCACAAGAGTTTGAGTTTGCTGTGAGCTGTTGACACCATGGTACTCCACTGAGGGCAACAAAGTAAGACTCTGCCTAAAAAAAAAAAAGAAATGAGGTATCAAAAGAGGCTCTAGAAAAGGCTCAGGGTGGATTGCATAGCAGTCTGAGGCTCTTGTTTGGAAGCCTCAGCACAAGCCCAGGCAGTGGGGCTCAGCCTGGGGCTGACTCCTGGGGAGAGCATTGGGCCGCATGGTGCATGTGGCTGCAGGTGCCATGGAGTTCATGTTAAAAGGAGTTACTACCAAAAAATACTTTTAAGTGTCTTTGTTTTAATTGGTAGAGATGTAAACCTACCAGTGTTAGGGAAAACTGTGCATTTAGAACCTTATCATCTGAGAATATGTCCACTGGAGAAACAAATTCTTTTTGTGCAGGCACATAGTGTGTTCATGGTGGCTAAAGCTAGAAACATGGAGCCTGGGGGCCCTGGGCTGGCAGGGACCACTGCGGAGGGTCCAGGGCCCCCCTGTGGTTAGCGCAGGGGCTTGAGAAACTTGGATTCCCTTGAGCACCTCATCATTACGTGGTGTCTCGTTGTCTTCAGTGTGGCTCAGCTGTCCCTCCCCAGGGAGATGTGGTCACCCTGTGCTCAGCCTTACCTGCTGGCTATCTGCAATCGGCTCTGTGAGCGTACTAGCTTGTCTCTCTCAGGCAAGGACCCTCCTGCGGCCAGCCTGGGTACTGTTGACTACCAAATTCTGCTTAAGTAGGACAAAGTGACTCAGTGGAGCCCGGGGCTTGTCCCCACCAGGAGTTTGCCCCCTCGGGCCTGTGTGTCCAAGCCAGGCCAGCAGACATGGGTCCTGTTGTGGGAGGAATGCTTGATGAGGGGCCTGAGTGCCCCAGAGCTCAGTGTTTCTTGTGCATCCTGGCTGCCCGTTCACGTCACCTGAGGAGCTTCTAAATGGCCCTTCCCAGAATCTGGGGTAGGGGAGAAAGGTGTCCCTGAGAGCTTCTCAAGGACAGCCATAGTTTAGAGCCACCTGCCCCAGAGCATCATGGTGAGTCCTACTCAGTCTAAGGTACTGGACAGCGTGTGGGACTGTGATGATGCAGATTAGGGGCAGCTCTCATCTGCATGAGTGTCTGGCACCTACATCAGATGTTTACCTGGAGTCTGCTAGAAGTGGTCACTGAACGCGGAAGAGGTCAGAGCAGATGGAACCCTGCAGAAGGTTTGGGGTTCTGTGCCATCTGCTCAGGCCTGATGCCCTCAATCCCTTGTCTCCCCTCAGTCCCTAGTGAGCGCTGGTGCCCTCCGTGCGTCAGGCTCAGGCTAGCAGGGTAGACCAGTTCTGTACTCAGGAGTGCGTTCTTGCAGGGGAGCAGCAGGCTGGGGGCTGTGTGATGGCATGGAGGCTGCAGGCTGGAGGCCACCTCCCCAGCAAGCCCAGTGCACAGGGTGTTAGGAGGCAGTTGGTCAGCATGTGGTGCTGCACACAGCTTGAGCTTGATCCAGTGGCTGGTGATCACTGAGACTCAGATCCCCTTCACTCCCCCCAGTGCCCCTACCTGCCTCGCACACTCAAGACTCTGCTTCTTTCAAGCACAGAGGCTGCCCTAGGTGCCTACCACATGGTCCCTGTCCACAGGGTCTCTGTGGCTCCTGTGGCATGCCTGGAATTTGGGGTGAGAGGTTGGGTGGGGGGACTTTACAGATTGACTTTACCCAGTGAGAAGCCTCCCTGTCGCCAGGGCAGGGTCTGTCTCCCTCAGACCATGACTGGGAGCAGGTGAGAATTCTCCCAAGGATCAGGGGAAGCCGGAAGTAGCCAGGGCATGTCTCTTCACAGAGTCCAGAAGGAGAGGACAGTAGTTGTCTGCCAGGTGGGAGATGCCCCCTGTGGTTAGGGCTGCAGGGAAAGCTGAGGCTCCAGCTCTAAGCACAGTGGAGCTAAGAAGACTTGGCCAGGCAGCAGTCTGTCCTCAGGATGTGTGATCTCACAGGTGCTGTTGCTGAGTGGGGCATGCAGAAGGTGTGTGGAGGAGCCAGCTCCCCTGGCCTGCAGTCAGCTTTCGCTCATGCACCCTCCATTTGAAGTGGAGGGTCGAGGCCCTGGCAAGGTGCCCCACGGTGGGCAGAGCAAGGGCCCATCCTCATGGTGGGGTTCCAGTGAGGGCCAGCTTCAGTTTCCCAGTGTGTTCTCTGTCATATCAGGCATAAGTGGACCTGGGGAAGCCAGTTTCTGTCCTAGGGGAACGGTGCTCTGAAGACTACAGTGGAGGTTGCTGGATATAAAAACAGTGTACAGTATTGAATTGTTTTTCTGTGTAATAATGAATAATGAAAGTTTAAAAAGTAAGTTCCTAGGAATAAGTCTTATGAAACAAAGGATAAAATAAAACAGATTAAATTTCACTGAAAGATATTAAAGAAAACTGAAGTAAATGAAGAAGTACTGTGAGGTTTGGATTTGGAAAACCGGCTGTTAGGATAACACGTCTCCTCAGATTGACCTGGGATTCATTGCAGTTCTGTCAAAATCCTAATAAGGTCTTAACTTTTTTTGGGGGGGAAACAGAGTCTTTTTTTCTTTTCTTTTCTTTTAGACAGAGTCTCATTTTGTCACCTTCTGTAGAGTACTGTGACATCGTAGCTCACAGCAACCTCAAACTCTTGGGTTCAATCCATTCTCTTGCTTCAGCCTCTCAAGTAGCTGGGACCACAGGCTCCTGATACAATGCCCAATTATTTCTAGAGATGGGGGGGGTCTTGCTTTTCCTCAGACGGGTCTCCAATCTGTGAGCTCGGGTAATCCACCTGCTTTGGCCTTCCAGAGGGCTGGGATTACAGGTGTGAACCACCGCGTCAGGCCGGAAACAGTCTTACTCTGTCACCCTGGGTAGAGTGCTGTGGCGTCAGCTAAGCTCACAGAGACCTCAAACTCTTGGGCTCAAGTGATCCTCCTGATTCAACCTCCTGAGTGGCTGGGACTACAGGCATCTGCCACAACACCTGGCTAGTGTTTCTATTGTTAGTAGAGACAGGATCTTGCTCAGTCTGGTCTTGAACTCCTGAGCTCAAGGGATCCTGCTGTCTTGGGCTCTCAGAGTGCTGGGATTACAGGTGTGAGCCACCATGCCTGTTATTTTTTTTTAACTTGGTAAGATGATTTTAACATGAATATGGAAGATCACAGGCCTAAGAGTAGCCAAGACAAGGCTGGGATCTGCTGTACCAGATAGCGAGGTTTATCATCACAGTATGTGTAAGGATAGCTAAGAATGTGCAGAAGTGGAAACAGGTAAGTGGGTGATTGCAACAGAGTTGGGGCCAGTAACACAACCATGAAGACTTGACTTTGATAGAGGTGCGCTGCATACTGTGGTGGGTGGGGGGAAACACTGGGCCCCAGCCATAGGGTTGGGGCAGGTTGAAAAGAAAAGGGGAACCCTCCAGGCTCTGTGGCTCATGACTGTAATTCTTTTTTTTTTTTTCTTTTGAGACAGAGTCTCACTTTATCACCCTTGGTAGAGTGCCGTGACATCGCAGCTCACAGCAGCCTCCTGCTTGGGCTTAGGTGATTCTCTTGCCTCAGCCTCCAGAGTAGCTGGGATTACAGGTGCCTGCCACAACGCCCAGCTAATGTCTATAATTCTAACACTCTGGGAGGCCAAGGTGGGTGGATTGCCTGAGCTCAGGAGCTTGAGACCAGCCTGAGCAAGAGTAAGACCCCTGTCTCTAAAAACAGCCAGGCACTTGTAGTCCCAGCTATTATACTTGTGAGGCTGAGGCAAGAGGATCACCTGAGCCCAAGAATTTGAGGTTGCTGTGAGCGATGATGTCATGGCACTCTACCAAGAGCAACATAGTGAGACTCTGTCTAAAAAAAAAAAAAACAAACCCTAAAGGAAGGTGGACAAAAGACTCACATAGGCACCTTACAGGAGAGGAATCAGAGCTAGCCAGGAGTAGAGGAAAAGACGCACAGCTTCATTATGGAAGAAGGAAGTGCAGGTCAGAACCACAGAAAGATGAGTTTTCACACCCACAAGACTGGCGGGAATGGGAAAGTAAGATAGTAGTACGAGTCAGGGCAGCAGCACTCGCCCCCACCCTGGAAGGGATATGCAGCTGAGGGAGCCGCTGTGGAGAGGGCTTGGACATTGCTTGGTGAAGGTGTGGGACCCAGGGTCGAGCAGTCCCATGTCTACATGTGTGTGAGGGGATGTGAACATGGACAGGCAGCAAAACCAAACCAACCTGTGTCCTTCAGCAGAGTCACTGTGACTTTCTATAGGAAGGAGTACTGTGCAGAAATATGCAGTTTCAGATATACCTCAGTACAGATGAATCTCAAAATTCAGAGTGAACAAAGCCAGTCACAAAAGAAGGTGCACAGTACGTTTCTGTGTGTACAGCATTCAGAAAACAGGCACAACCAATATGTTGGGGTTTTTTGTTTGTTTAATTGTTTTTTTTTTTGAGACAGTCTCACTATGTCACCCTCTGTAGAGTGCTGTGCCGTCTCAGCTCACAGCAACCTCAAACTCTGGGGCTTAAGCAATTTTCTTACCTCAGCCTCCCAAGTAGCTGGGACTACAGGTGCCTGCCACAACGCCCAGCTATTTTTTGTTGCAGTTGTCATTATTGTTTAGCTGGCCCGGGCCGGGTTTGAACTCACCACCCTCAGTGTATGTGGCTGGTGCTGTAACCACTGTGCTATGGGCACTGAGCCCAGAATGTTGTTTAAAGTTATCCCTACTTGGTAAGCTACAGGGAGAGGGAAGAGAATGGCTGGTGCACAGTTCACAGTGGGAAGGGGCATTGGGGCGGCCCCTTCTGGTCCCTGGGAGGTAGCAGTGGTGTTTGAGAATTTGTTGTAGCGTTACCAGAAGAAAGGAGATGCATGTTTTATATGCATGCATCCATCTACATGTGTCCTGCGCATAATGTCTGGGTGTGCATAGCAGGATTGAAGTTATGTTAGGTGTACTTGAGAACTGTCCTTTTTTATAACGTGCACAGTTTCTGGAGGTGCTGCATCCTCATGAAGTGGGCAGAGCAAACTGCTGGGCCATTTCCCTTCTCCAAAAATCCATTTACCGTATATACTCAAGTATATACACTAAGTACTTTCAGTTGTGTATTTAAAAAACAAACAAACAAACAAAAAAAAAACCAATTGATTTGTCAGCTTGAAACATGTTTTATTGCTTAAACTGGGTGGTAAGTATGTGATTCTTTATTATTCCATTTTTATACGGGGCTTGTCCATATTATTCATGCTACCAGAAAGCAGAAATCACTTAAAGCAGGTAGGGAGAAGGTGCCTTTTGGGCCTTTGGCCTGGGTTCCATGGCAACAGGCTTGGGTTCCATGGCAACAGGCTTGTTTCAGGTTGCTCATGGAAGTGGGGTGAACTCAGGGAGCCCCTTGCAAGTGACTTGTGTTATGGGAGCTTAGAGGAGCTGCTGTCAGCTGTCCCCTCTCTGCTCCGGCCTGGCCCAGCCAGGTACCCCCTGCCTCTTCATTCTCAGGGCAGTTGCTGGCATAGGACAGTCCTTTGGGTGGCTGCCTCGTCTGGCAGACCCTGGTGTGGCCCACAGCTTCCTTTCCCTTCTCACCCCAGCGACCAGAACTTCAGAGGGCGTTTCTGAGTCCGACCCCGCCTTCCTACAGGTGCCAAGCCAGCTGCCTCTGTCGACCCATGGGGCGTGCCTCCTGGAGCCAGCACACAGTCTGTCCCTAAGAGCTCAGACCCCTGGGCAGCTTCACAGCAGCCTGCCCCCAGTGGTGGGAGGGCAACTTCTGATGCCTGGGGTGCAGTCTCTACCACCAAGCCAGTATCTGCCTCTGGTGAGACCCGGAGTCACTCACTCCCTGCACTCTGAGAGCCCCTAGGCCCCTACTGCTTTCCTGTCTCCTAGCTCAGGGGCATCAGTCCTGTCCTCTGCATACATGTCCTCTGCTTCCCTCCCACTTAGCCTGTGTCCCTGCTCCCAGGCCTCTCCTCTCCAGGAGCTTCCCAAGTGGGCTCGAGAGAGGAGGCTACTCTGGGCCCATGGCTCCTGTCCTCACTCTGGTGGTCCTGGGAAAGCTGGCCCCCAGGCACTCCTTCAGATGACGTCCAGAGCCCTCATCCTGGTGTCCTGACCCAACTCCATGAATCTCCTTCTGTTTGGGGTGGGGGTGGCAGAAGCAGTGGCCGGTGGGCATTCCATGTTGTACATTGGGTGACCTGGGCCCGTCTTACCCTCTTTGGCTCTCAGAGTTCTTCCCTGGGAGGGTGGTGGTGGAGGGGAAACGCCCCATTGTTGGCCCAGCTTTGGGCATATGCCCTGTGCCTGCAGTCACTGGCCTCTGTGTCCACAGGGTCCTTTGAGCTCTTCAATAATCTGAATGGTACAGTTAAAGATGACTTTTCTGAATTTGACAACCTCCGAACTTCAAAAAAAACAGGTATGTAAAGGTGCAGGTAGTCTCTGTAATATTCTGTGTATTTGACTAGCTCAGCTGTTGTAGAAATAATTAGCTTTCAGACCCGACCAACTTCATGCATTTTCTGTGTATTTTGATCCTGGGAGCCTGAAGCCTATAGTGCTAGAAATCTCACACATTGACAGTGAATGCGTGAGTTGAGTGTTTCAAGTATTCCTTATCTTGAGCCCCTTGTTTTTGTCTCCATCTCTCCATCTGTGCCCACTCTCCCTGGGGCTGTGCCTCCAGGTCAGGAAGCCCCCACAGTTGCCTGCAGATGCTACCACCCTGGCCCCCTCAGCCGAGCTCGGACCCCACTGCCATCCTGATCTGGCATTTCCATTCACCCACCACCTCCCCCCTTCCAGATAGCCCTGCCTTTGAGCACAGTAGTTCAGTCTCTGACCCACACTGTCACCCCACAGTCTGGACCACCAATACCACCTCCACCCCCTCAGCCCAGGCTCTCCCAGCCAGGGTCTGTCTGTTGCTGCATTAAAAAGGAAAAAAAAAGACAGGCAGCACCTGTGGCTCTGAGTAGGGCGCTGGCCCCATATACCGAGGGTGGCGGGTTCAAACCCAGCCCCGGCCAAACTGCAACAAAAAAATAGCTGGGCATTGTGGTGGATGCCTGTAGTCCCAGCTACTTGGGAGTCTGAGGCAAGAGAATCACCCAAGCCCTAGAGCTGGAGGTTGCTGTGAGCTGTTACACCACGGCACTCTACCGGGGACGACATAGTGAGACTCTCTCTCTAAAAAAAAAAAAAAAAAAAGAAAAAGAAACAAACAAACAAAGGCCAAGCACAGTGGCTCACACCTATAATCCTAGCATTCTAGGAGGCTGAGGCAGGTGGATTACCTGAGCTCAAAAGTTTGAGACCAGCCTGAACTAGAGCCAGACCCCCTCTCAAAACAAATAGCCGGGTGTTGTGGCAGGCACCTATAGTCCCAGCCACTTGGGAGGCTGAGACCAGAGAATCACTTAAATCAAAGACTTTGACGTTGCTGTGAGCTAAGATGCCACAGCACTCTACCGAGGGTGACAAAGTGAGACTATCTCTCCAAAAAAAAAAAAAAAAAAAAACCAGGTGTGGTGGCTCATGCCTGTAATTCCAGTACTCTGGGAGGCCAAGGCAGGTAGATTGCCTAAGCTCAGGAGTTTGAGACCAGCCTGAGCAAGAGCAAGACCTCATCTCTAAAATTAACCACCTATAGTCCTAGCTACTTGAGAGGCTGAAGCAAGAGGATCACTTGAGCCCAAGACTTTGAGGTTGCTGAGAGCCATGATACCGAGGGTGACAAGGTAAAATTCTGTCTCAAAAATAAAAAAAAAACAAAACAAAAACAACAGGATTCCACATGTTTCCTCTGCAGGCCAAAGAGCAGCCTCCCCTCCCCCTCCATGCCTGGTCCCAGGCCCACACTCACCATGTCTTTGTTTTGTAGCAGAATCTATGGCCTCTCTTCCATCCCAAAACAATGGAACCACAAGCCCTGACCCTTTTGAGTCTCAACCCCTGACTGTTGCCTCAAGCAAGCCCAGCAGTGCCCGGAAAACACCTGAATCCTTCTTGGGCCCCAATGCAGCCCTGGTGAACCTGGACTCGCTGGTGACCAGACCCGCCCCACCAGCCCAGTCCCTCAATCCCTTCCTGGCACCAGGTAGGCCTGCGTCCTCACTGTCATCCAGCTGCTTGTTTTGTTCAAGAGTGGGTGTGTGGCAGGCGGCAGGGGGCCCTTCCCATGGCGTCCCACATGTGATCCATGGCCGGGAAGGAGTGGAGTCGGCCATGAGCCCTAAGACTAGCACTTCTACCCTCACCAGGTCTCGGGGTATCCAGTCAAGGGGAGGAGGAGGATGGCCAGGAAGCAGCCCCGCTCCTCACAGTTGAGACGGCCAGGCAGAACTGCTCGGGGTACCCACACGGGGTGGCCCTCGAGGGCATGGCCAGTTCTGGGGGCGGGGCCTGCCAGAACCCCTCCTTTGCAGGAAAGTGTAAAAATTCTAGGAGGCTCCATTTGCTTTTTCCTTTGACTCCCTTTTTTGGTGAATTACTAAGCTTTTGAGGGCTCTGAGGGCACAGCAGGGACCAGAACACACACAGTCTCTGGCCCTAGAGCTCAGAAAGCTGCATCTGTGGTGGGGAGCTGTGGCCCTGCCTTGAGCACTGAGACTCTGCCCCTCCTTCCTGCTCTCTCCTCAGGTACAGCCGCCACTTCAGCCCCTGTCAACCCCTTCCAGGTGAACCAGCCCCAGCCGCTGACACTGAATCAGCTGCGGGGGAGTCCAGTCCTAGGGACCAGCACATCCTTTGGGCCTGGCCCTGGGGTGGAGCCCATGGCTATGGCCTCCATGACATCCATGGCCCCACATCCAGCCCTGGGGGCCAGTGGTTCTTCTCTGACAACAATGAACATGGTGGGCAGCGTGGGCATCCCACCATCGGCAGCTCAGGCCACCGGCACAACCAACCCTTTCCTTCTCTAGGGCCTTGGGCCTGGGACCCACCCCCAAGTAGGTGCCCAGGGCACCTGTGCTAGAGAATGCTGAGCGGGGGTCCTGCTTTGTGGGATGGGCCTGAGCGTTTGGGTTGGGGGGTGTTAGGGCCTTTCACTTCCAGCTTCCTGATAACAAGAGTTGTCTTTACAGCTCTGACCCTCAGACTTAAGAGTAGCGCACAGGCCTTCTGAGACAGGCCCACTCACCTGCCCCAGCCTGGCCTGCTCTTACCACCTCCTCCCAAGCATCAGGTCCTCTCAGGGCTCCACTGAGGCCTTGGTGAGGAGGCAGAGGTGTCAGTGTGGCCCTCGACCCCAGCCTCAGCCCAGAGTTGCCTGGCCCAGACTTGGGACAGTCTCTAGTCTTTGCCCCCAGCCCTAGGGACACTCCAAGGCAGTCCCAGGTGTGGATGGGATGAAGTGCTGGCTATGTGAAACACTGACCTTTTAGGGACGTTGTTGTGCATATTTTTTTTTCTTTGACTCGTGTGTGAGTTCAAAGTAAACGACACCACCGTGGACAACTCTTGAATTAAATCCACTAGAGTGAGCTTTAAACTAATCTGAGCATAACCCTGCCACGTGGCTTTATGCTTGTATACGTTTGCACATATTTTGTTTAGTACAGTTTCATATTTGAGTTTGCAGAATTATCTAATAGTCTTTTTTTGGCTAATATTTTTATAACGTGGTTCTTATTTAACTGTCTAGTTTTGATAGAATTTACCAGGTCTGGTTGGATTAAGATATTGGCACACATCATTTTAGTGGTTTAAATCCTCTTATTTATGGTTTTAACTCTAAGAAAAGTTTTAAAAGATGTTTGGATGACAAGAAAAAATGCCTTATGGAAAAACTAAAGTAAATTCTTTATAGGAAACACTATAGGAATTTGATTACACACAAAAGATGTTTATTTAAAAAAAGAAAAACTACAACAGCAACAAAAAGTCCTAGCCTCCAGCTGCCTTTTCCTTTCTTTAACTCCCTTTTTTGATGAATTACTAAACTGATTGACTTTCAGCCTTTTTGGCTAGATCCTGAGAGAGAGGCTATTTTTCTTATATACCAACATCTTGAACGTTAAAGATAAAAATCTAATGTATGAATGAGACTCACAAATTTTTATCAACTAATTCCTTTTGTTAATTAAAGGCATGCAGGGATTAACAAGGACTTCTGTTTACAACGGAAATCTGAAATGGAAGAAACATCTTTAACCTTGCGTGTCTGTGCTGTCCTGTCTTAATCCACGCTCAGGTTAAAGATGGGGATAACATGGAAAGGGCATTTGTCTCAAGGGTGGGGGATGCTTCTTCTATGCCTGCAGCTCCCTGGGGAGCAGTCCCCAGGCTGAGACAAGGGATGAGGGACCAGGGCTGGCCCTGATCCACCTACCTGCTAACTCCAGACGTTATTTTTAAATTGCAGACTTAAAAATAGTCATTTCTCATTTTGGAGATGTAGAAAAAAATCATTCTCATCAAGAGATAGATTTTTTTTTTTAACAAACATGCACTAATATTACCTCCTTTTCCCAACCTCCTACTGTTCTCATCCCACCCACCACTGGGAAAAAAGTATTAAGTCACGAAGCCCAGAGAAGACTCCCCAGGGAAGAGGCGTTTCCCCAACCCTATGTCTAGGTAGCTGCCTACTGGGCATTTCTGGCTCATTTTCCACCATGTGGACTTCTCACCTTCAGCTACAAGGGCAGCCGACCACCTGCCAGCCCCTCTCCAGTTCCAGAAGGAGATCTGACCCTTAGCACTGGCACTGGGAGATTTAAGACTTAAAATAGTCTCTGGGATGCCAGGAGGACACGCAGGGTCTGAGTGAAGACTGCCTACCTGTGATGTCCCCAAGGCTGTCCTCTCTGGCCCCAGGAGCCACTCCTCCACCAGAACCAGAGGATACAGGAAGGTGCAGGAAGACTGCTGCCGGAGGAGGGTAGGGGCACAGTGGGATGTGGGGTCAGGGTGCTCGCCCAGGTAGGTGCTTTCCCCCCAACGGTGCAGGGCCTGGACCAGCCTGACGGGTCAGCAGACCAGACTTTACTTCTTGGGGTCAGTGGTTCTTTTGTAACAGACAAGCGCTCTTCCTAATGAGACTTTGAGGCCCCAGCGTGACAGCCCCGCCCCAGGTCCTGGCACAGGCCATCCCGAGTGCACGTTGTCCCTGTTGCCTGCTGCACTGATCATGAAGCCACTGGCCACTGCCATTATGTCCCCTCCTGATCAGTAAGGGAGGAAGTCACTGGGGCCGGCAGCTGGTTCTGAACTTGTGTTGACTGTTGATACTTATTTACTGTATAAATATAATTTATCATTTGTATCATGATGTAGTTTCTGGATGTGTCCTTCCCTCACCCCATCTTTTCACCCCGCTGCGCCACAGCCGAGGGGTGGGAAAATGCAGGAGCTTGGCCTGCCATTAAAGTGGCCACCAGCCTGGTGCTCGTGCTGAACCTTAGGGAAAGGCTGGAGGCCTGCCTGTGCCAGGCGCTGTGGCAGGGCGTCTGCACAGCGTGCCGGGGCCAGTGTTGGCTGTGGTCATTGACCCCTTGTGCTTTAAGCAAGGTGGAAGCAGCATTGTACCTGTGGCAAGGCCGGGTCCCCAGAGGCCTCCCTGCTCTGCTCTCCTCACATGCCACAGAGGGGCTGCTTCAGGAGAAGTTGCTGCCTGGCAGCTGGGGCCCAGGACATGTGGAGAGAGCTGCTACCAGCTGCGGGTTCCTGAGGGGAAGCACGTGTTGGAGCCACTAATACTTGGGTGTCCTGCTGTGCACCTTCATTGTGGCAATTGGCTGGCACAAAGAGTCTGTGTCCTTTCAGAGCCTCTGATTAGAGGACGGTGGCAGCTGGAGGACGGGCACGCAAGGCAGGTGGGGGCAGCTGGGGAGATGGTGATGGACGGGAGCATGGGTAGAGAGGCCCTGTGGCCAGCCTGGGAGGAGGCCAGCTGTGATGGCTGCTCCATGTGGGCGCCTGGCTTCCAGGGTCACCAGGACAAAAGACAAGCTTGACTCGGAGGTCAAGGGCTGGAGCAAAGGGTGCTATGTTCAGTGCAGGTGACAGGAGAAAAAGGGTGTGGGACGCTGTAGGCAGCACTGCAGTGACAAGTCTGCAAGCTTCAGTGGCTTAACACATTTATTCCTCACATCAGTGACTCAGGGACCCAGTCTCTTTCGACTGAACTGCGTCTTTGCCAGATCACCCTGAGGGTTGCTGTGAAGGGGAAGGTGTGGGATGAGCCAGGCCTGGAACTGCTCGGCTGTGTTCCAAAGCCAGGGCCAGGCCCTTGGCCCTGTCCACATGCTCAGGAATGGGGGAGTACAGGCTTTCTTGTGGCCAGAGGTGAGATTGGTATGAACACACTGTCAGTCACTGCCACATCTGGCCCTCTGGCCGCCAAATAGTTCTGCTCCTTCCCTCACAGACTGTAAGGTCCTATCCCATCTCTGCGCCCAGTTTGAAGTTCAGGGTCTCTATGGAGTGCAGAGCCTTCTGCAAGGCAAGCCTAGCTTGTTGAGAAGAAAGACTCCTTATCCACACTGCCTCCCACAGGAGCAGTCTCTGCTGGGAAGAGCAGAGTGAAATGCTCCTGGCAGTAGTTGGTCCTTGGTAGGGCTGGAACCCAGCAGCACATATTGTGAGGTCGTCCTGCCCCAGGCTCTGCCCAGTCCTTCTTCTGTCCCTGTCTGTGGCCATGAGTGGGGGAGCGGATGCTCTGCTTGGGCGTGGCCTGGCTCCTGCTGCACAGGGGTGGTTAGGACCGAGTCTTGAGCCAGTCAGAGGCTTCAGTCAAGGCTTACGGACCCTCTGGAAGCACAATTCCCTCAAAAACGTGGGCAATCCACTGGCCTCAGCACTTCCACATATAGTAACTGCATTATTTTGGGCAGTGTTCCTTTGGTTACCCCGGTATGTGCCCCCACGTGAACTCTGGGTTTGGCTGGGTGATTGGATGGGGCCAATGAGATGTCAGCAGGCATGTTGCTATCAGGGGCTTGACAAACATCTGCTATGGGGCTTGTCCCATCCCGTGTCCTGCTGACAGTGCAGCTGCCAAGCTGTGAGGTCAAACACGTGGAGAGGCCCTGTGAGGGGACCTGAAGTGCTCTGGTCCGTAGCCCCAGCGGAGCTCCCAGACGACTGCCATCTGTACGAGTGAGCCTTCCCCAGTAGTCAGCCCCAGCTGACAGCATATGGAGCAGAACCACCCGAGCCCAGCCGTTTCTAAATCATGAGTGATAATAGGTGGTGGTTTTAAACTACAGAATTTCGGGACAGTTTGTTACACAGCAGCAGATGACGGAAGCATGTGTAAAATTTTTCACTAGACATAAGCCTGCCTTACTTCCTCGCTGTCTTGCCTCGTGCTTCTCTCAGCTGAGATTCAAGAAGCCGTCTGGAACCATGATGGGGGGGGGGGGGCGCTACTGCCTTAACTCTGTATTTAGCAAAAGGCTGAGTTGCTATGTTCATATGAGAACTTCTGTTATGCCTTTATTGTTCAAAGCAATTTTCAATCTCTTCTCATTTGAGTTCTAGAAAATCTACTTCCCCAACCTTTTAATGCTAAAATTTTTTAGATTGTTTGTTACGTTTCTGTTTGCAAACTGCCAGTGCTTACCTGATCTCCTTTTAAGTGAGAACTTTCCACAGTGCAGTGAACAGTAGCCAGTTCACGCTGCACTTCTGTGCCTGTTGCTGTTCCCTAGAGCTGTGGGGGGCAGGCACATAACAGGCTCCCCACTTGGCGCTGGAGTCTTAGCTAATGTCTTGTTCCTGCACAGTACAGACCTCCAGCTCCTTGGTCCATGATCTGGACTCCTCCTGCCTGTCACACAACTGCTAAGCCAGTGCCACATACGCTTGTGTGCTTTTGTTTTGGTTATAGCAGAAACCCACTTCTGGTACCAATTTCCGTTATCAGACTAGAATATACTACACAGGAACAAATAACCACAAACTCTTCATGGCTGAACGTAATTAAAGTGTGACTTTTTGTTCACAAAAAGCCCAGTGGTGGTCTTGGCAGCTCTCCTCCAAGCTGGGACTCAGATCCCAGCTTCTCCCTGGTGATGCTGCCTCACTTTCTCACCCTGGGTAGAGTGCCGTGGCATCACAGCTCACAGCAACCTCAAATTCTCGGGCTCAAACAATCCTCTTGTCTCAGCCTCCCAAGTATCTGGGACTATAGGCACCTGCTACAATGCCTGGCTAGTTTTAGAGACGGGGTGTCTCTTGCTCAGGCAACTCACCTGCCTTGGCTTCCCAGAGTGCTAGGATTACAGGTGTGAGAGTGACTTGGGTGAGATACCACGCATGAACAAGCGTAGATGCAGAAGCTTGGGAAATACAGTCTTAATGGCATGTCCAGGAGAAAAATGAAATAGTCCAGTGAGTACACAGCTTTGTGGCAGTAGATAACAGCATGGACAGCAAGTGAGGGTGGACATGGAGGCTGCATGTCCCAATTGCCCCCTCTCCACCCTCCAGTCATACACATGCCTTTGGCCTCCTAAGCTCACTGCACCACTCCTGCCTTGCCTGGTTAGGGGCATGAGGAGCCTCCTGCAGCACCGGTGATGTTCTGTGCATTCCTCGAAACTCAGCACACAGTACTTACATGATGCATTTTGATGTATGTAGATGTCCCTTCTAAAGAAAGCAGTAACTACAGACAGATACTGAATTCTAGCTGTTAACTGCTGAAATACTTAGAAGGTGCTGTCCTGATGTCTTTTGCTCACTTTGAAGTGAACTAAAAACAGGATGGGTGGAAGAAGGGATGCACAGTGGGACAGCTGTGAAAATGTGCGTACTAAGCAGGGAAGTGGTGAGGGCAGAATCCACTGTGAAATTACTTCAACTTTGCTGTTTAAGTATCTTAACACTGAAAAAAATTGGACAGGGCCAGGTGCGGTGGCTCACACCTATAATCCTATACTCTGGGAGGCCAAGGTGGGTGGATCTCTTGAGCTCAGGAGTTTGCGACCAACCTGAGCAAGAGGGAGATTTCACCTCTAAAAATAGCCAGGCATTGTGGCGGCGCCTGTAGTCCCAGCTGCTTGGGAGGCTGAGAGCAGAGGATCACTTGAGCTCAGGAGTTTGAGGTTGCCGTGAGCTATGACATCACAGCACTCTACTAAGGGCAACAAAGTGAGACTCTGTATCAAAATAATAATTTTTAAAAAGAAAAAAAACAAAACAAAACACTGAACAATTTAAACATATTGGAAAGAGGGTGACCAGCCCATGTCCAAGCTGCTGACAGGCCACACTAATGTGGCCCAAGCTTGAACGTGGATGTGACGGGCTGAATGTTTCAGGGCAGTGATGGGGAAGGCGGCCAGTAGCCTTGGTGGGGGAGGATGTGGAAAGAGGCAGAGGACTTGAGTGGCATGTGGGGGTGCAGGGCTTTTGCTTTTTGGAGTTGTCCTATAATCCAAGGACAACTTGTATTGTTGTGGTGGAGGTTGGCGAGAGGGGTTGTGTGGAGGAGGAAGACTCAATGTTGAGGGGGGAGGGAGAAGCCCCATGGGCTCAGCACCTGTGAGAAGCCAGAGGGCACTGTGTTTCCCCAGGGAGTTCTTCAGCTGAGGGGCAGGGTGTGACAGGGCTGGCCAAGAGAAGGCAGGAGGGAGTAGTGTCAGGAAGCACAGTGGATTGAACTGAGACTTGGCCAGTCTGCAGGCCCCAGTGTCCAGTGGGAAGCCGAGGGGAGAGCTGAGGTTCTGCCAGGTGGGTGTAAAGGCAAGCAGGGCCCGGGTGCCAAGGGTGTATACTGGCCAGCATGTGAACGTGATAGCCAGGAATTCCAAGCTGGTGGAACGAGGCACCCAGAGTGGGAAGGGCTGGGTTGAGGGAGGTACACGTGGGTGCCTCCAGATCTTGGAGGCAGCACAGTCACCAGAACAGGAAGTGCAGTAGGCCATGGGAATGGATGGTGGATTGGTTGTTTTTTTTTTGCAGTTTTGCAGTTTTGGGCCGGGGTTGAACCTGCCACTTCCGGCATATAGGGCTGGTGCCCTACTCCTTTGAGCCAAAGGTGCTGCCCAAGGTCGAGATTGTTGGAGGTGAGAGGTTGAGGAAGAGGCCGAGCTGTTGGAAGGGTGAGCTGGAGCTGTGGCTCGGACAGTGTGTTGCCAAGAAAAGCTGCAGCAAGATGGTGAGCAGGGTGGTCAGGCAGGGCTGTGGGGGACATTGATCGAGGGGGTGATCTGATGACTTGGGCTGCTGAAGGCTGGGTGGGAAGGAGGAGAAGGGCTCTAGAAACAGTAATGGGGAGGCAAGGACATTTCCCAGCCTGCGGTCCATGGGGTGTGGGATGAAAAAGACTGCTTTAAGAGGGCTGCAAGGGGCAGAAGGGGTTTCAGTAAGGCCAGAGAAAATGGTCAGAATCAAGGAATTTGCTGATGACCAGGAGTTTCAGAATGCATGGTGATTTGGACACGGGATGGGAGTGCCCTAAAAGCAAGATAAAGGCAGAAGAGCGCCGGGCACAGTGGCTCACGCCTGTAGTCCCAGCACTCTGACAGGTCAAGGCGGTGGGTTGCCTGAATTCATGAGTTTGAGACCAGCCTGAGCCATAGCAAGACCCCACTTCTAAAAAAAAATAGCTGGACGCGGAGTAGGGCACCAGCCCCACATGCCTGAGGTGGCGGGCTCAAACCCAGCCCTGGCAATAAATAAATAAATAAATAAATAAAAATAGATGGGTGTATGGTGGGTGCCTGTAGTCCCAGCTACTTGGGAGGCTGAGGCAAAATTGCTTAAGCCGAAGGGTTTGAGGTTGCTGTGAACTGTGATGCTAGGGCACTCATCAGAGGGCGACAAACTGAGACTCCTTTTTCTTTTTTTGAGACAGAGCATCACTTTGCCACCCTCCAGAGTGCCATGCATCTTAGCTCACAGCAACCTCAAACTCTTGGGCTCCAGTGATCCTCTTGGCTCAGCCTCCCAACCAGCTGGGACTACAGGCGCCCACTACAATGCCCAGTTATTTTTACAGACGGGGTCTTGCTGTGGCTCAGGCTGGTTTCCAACCTTTGAGTTCAGGCAATCCACCCACCTTGGCCTCCCAAGTTGCTGGGATTACAGGTGTGAGCCACTGCACCTGTTTTTATTTTTAATTATTTTTATTTTTTTTTTGAGACAGAGTCTCAAGGTGTCGTCTTGAGTGCTGTGGCGTCATAGCTCATAATAACCTCCAACTCTTGGGCTCAAGCGATCCTCTTGCCTCAGTTTTTCTATTTTTAGTAGGGATAGGGTCTTGCTTTTGCTCAGGCTAGTCTTGAACTCCTGAGCGCAAAACAATTCACCTGCCTCGGCCTCCCAGAGTGCTAGGATTATAGGCATGAGCCACTGTGCCTGGCCAAGACTGTCTCAAAAAAAAAAAAAAAAAAAAAAGGCAGAAGAGGTTCAGTTTGGATGGTCTCAGGGCAAGTTCCATGACAGCCAGGGCAGTATGTAGTGGTCAGGCCTCTGGCCTTTAGGCAGAAGCCTGGAGCCAGGCAAGCCATATCATGGCTTCTTTTGAATTCCATGAGGATAGCGTCCAGGCCAGGCACCATGTGTGCTGAGTGAAGTAGGACATGACCTGGGACATGGCAGGACCCTTGGTTAGAGCAGGTGAGAAGATCCAGCTGTGGGCCTCCCACAGTGGTGCTGAAAGAACTCAGCTCCCAGAGGGGCTAAGGTATTGGGCTGTGGGGCTTGTTAGAAAGCTGGGTCCAGCCAGCAGCCCCCCCACCCTGCCAGGTTTCCACCCTCTGACCTCGGACTGCAAGGGCATCAGGCATCAGGCAGGCTGGGATCTGAGGTCCCCAGGGTGCCTCACCATCCAGCTCTGCTGACAAGGTTCTCTTTCCTGCCAAGGACAGTGGTGGTGGACATGGAGCAGCACTGAGGACTGGTGCCAGGCACTGAACAAGTGATTCTACCGAAGCCTGTGAAGTCCCTGGTTTGGGCGTAGTGCCTGGTTCAGGGATGGGTGTGTTAAGGTACAGAAATGCCACCCAGCTGTGAGCAGGAGAGCCAGGTTAAGTCAGAGCTCATGTTCTGGCTGCTCCCACCTACACTGCCCCTGCAGGGGTGGAGGAACATGCAGGTCTTGGAGGCTGACTCAGGAAAGGCTATGGCCCCAGTGGCCTGCTCGCATCGGGAAGTGCTAAATGGGACAGAAGGCAGCCACAGGCCTGAAGATTCTGCAAATGTAACACTTTATTATAAAACTATTCTGTCCTCCCAGCCCCCACCTCCAGAAAGACAAGGAGCGCTGCCCAGCCAGATGGAGGGTGGAGCAGGGGAATGGTGCGTTCACCGAGTGGGGCCCTGAGGCACGGTGGGCACTGGGGCGCTGTGTGTGTCTGCAGGCCCAGTGCAGTAGCCCAGCTTCCTCATGTCCTTGGTCACCACGTTGAAAAGGAGGGTGACAAAGCCCTGAGAGCGGACACGGGTCACTGGGAACAGAAGGTCAATGTAAGCCAGACCCCACTGCTTTGAGAATCTCTCAGCCTCAGCATCTTCTTTAAAATGACTACCACAGTGCCTGACCCGTGTCCCTCATGGCTGTAGCAGAGAGGACAGACATGGCAAACCCTCTGTTCTCCCACCAGGCCCTCATCTGGGAAAATCCCTGGCGGGTCCCTGGGCCCTGGGCCCACCTAGTCCCACCCAGGCTCCAACCTGCACAGGGGGCAGGGGCACCATGTTTTACCTTCCCGGCCTTCACCCTGAGCCACCACCTTGGGGTCTGTGTACTCGGGCCGCCGTCCCATGAACCAGCTGAGAACACAGGAGAACATGGGTGAGCCGAGCCCCGTGCTCCAGCCTCAGACCCTGACCTGGTTCTTCTTGCTTCACAGACCTGCGTCCCCCTCTCTAGGGGCCCAGGCCTGGGCAGAGCCTTCCTGATCCCGCCTGAAAGATGAGGTGGCACTAAAGTGCTGGTGCCCCTTGTCTGAGCCACACAGCCAGAGGAGGCCCAGCAGGCCCCCCCCACCTCCCCACTTCTCCTTGGTAGGGCTGTCCTGCTTTTTTATCCCAGTTTCCCACAGGTTTGATTCACTAGGGGCTGAAAGCTGAGGGAGATTTCAGGGTGCAGCCTGAACCCAGACGGAAAACCCAGCAAGGTGACAGCAGCTGCAGTGGGGGGAGGGAGTCTCTTCAGGGAAGGAGGTTCAAGAATCCATGGGGTGGCAGAGGGGCCAGGTCTGGGCTCCCCAGCTTTTCCTTTTAGCAGTGTGGGATCCAGGACATGTCATTTTCCATTTCTGAATCTTAGCCTTGCCAACTATAAAGTGGGGATAATAATGGCACCTACCTTGTGGGGCTGTGAGGTGAAGGGACTCTGTCAACTGCCATATAAACATTACCCTTCCTATGTAGGCAATGGCCCTAGGATGCTCTGCAGTGACAGATACTGTCGTCTGACTCCACAGGCAGCCCTGCTAAGTCAGCCCAAACCTTGAGGGCCTGGAACAGCACTCCCCCCACCCCTCCGCCAGTGGAGCCAGGCTCGACACTCCAGCTGGAAACAAGGAGCACTATTCCCAGCTGGGTGGGTCCCGCAGCCGTGGGCTGGGTGGGGGGCTCACAGGTTAGGGGCACCAGTGCTGCCTCTGCTCTACAGCTCCTGGACACTGACCTGTGAGGGTCCTAGTGGGAGCAAGTAATAACGCATAGCCATCCAAGCCACAGCCCAGCCCTTCCCTTCCTCCCTTCCTCCCGGTTTGAGCCTCAGAGGACTGGCACCAATTCCCACCCTGGTGCTACACCCCCCCCCCCCCCAAGGGAGGGGTGATGGGCGAGGAGGGCAGGGGAGAAGGGGTTCTCGGCTAGGCCTGGGCAGCACAGCGAGGAAAGGGGCTGCCACAGCCTCTGCACCTGTTTTCTCCATCTTAGGGCAAGGCTCTTTCAGCCCACCTCATGGTGGCTGTGTGAGGACTGCAGCACCAGAAAAATTCCAGCAGAGACATCACAAGTGCTAACACACAGAGCTGCCATCCTCACTGCACTTCTGCCTCTCAGCCAGGCACCACCGGGGCAGCCTGCCCAACTGACCGGATGGGCAAGGGGAGGCCAACTCTTCAGGGGGGAATGATCCAGACAAGGAGCTGGGCGGGAAGCACCCAGTGGGCTGGAGAAACTGAGGCAGATGGAAAGCAGGCACGGTTGAAGTTAATCCTAAAGGCAAGAGCATGTGCCAGGGCAGGGGAAGGCATGGCCTAAGTTGTGTTTCAGGAACACCATTTTTGCTGCTGTGTCAGGTCCTAGTCCTTGGGAACTATGAATGTGACTTTATCTAGAATGGTGGTTCTCAACCTTCCTAATGCCACAACCCTTTAATACCGTTGAGAACCGCTGATCTAGGAAAAAGGTCTTTGCAGGTGTCATGAAGCCAAGTAGGCTGAGCTGGGACACGGCCTGGATTATCCAGGTGAGCCCTGAATACCATCACGTGTCCTTACAAAAGGGGGAAGGCGGGAGATTGACAACACAGAGGAGGTGGCCACGTGACCTGGAGGCAGTGCCTGTGCTGATGAGGCTACTGGCCACCAGACTCTGGAAGCAGCTGGGGAAGGGATGTGGCCCTGCCAATGCCTGATTTTGGCCTAGTGATAATGAATTTTGGACTTCTGTCCTTAAAAAAAAAAAAAAAAAAAAAAAGTGAGAAAATAAATTTCTGTTGTTTCACAGCTTCAGATGTTAGCCATCAAGTTTGTGGTACTTTGTTGTTGCAGCAGCTACGGGAAACTAATATGGAGGCAGAGAGTGTCATGGGCAGGCCTGTTAGGCTGGGGTGGATGGGCCGGGAGAGAAGACGGGGAGTCCCTGGAGGGTGCTGGGAGAGACAGGGGAGTCAAGGTGCCCCCAGGTCTCTGCCTCATCAAGGAGTCTTTACAGACCCCACATCTAGGACGAGTCTGCCAATCAAACTGCCTTCACTAACCAGATGCTGCCTTGCCCGGGCAAGAGTCGTCCCAAGAGCTGGAGACGGACCCTGTGCTGAGCACAGGCATGGGCCAAACCCTTGCTGTTTTGCAAGCCACAGGCCTAACTCTGATGGTGAGGGACTGTGGCTTTGGTGAGCTCTACCCTGCAGGCTCACGCTCCTCTAGGAGTATGAGCAGCCCTGCCAGGACAGCTACATGGCCTGTCAAAGCCATAGACACGCACTGCCCCACTGCTTCCCTGACAGGGTCAGATGCTGTCACCTCCAGCTGGTAAAGAAGTCTCTTTCCACATGGTGGCCTCCCCTCCACAGGCCTCAGAGCGCAGCACAGCATCCTCAGCGCTGAGGCTCAAAGCTGCCCCCTCTGCCCAGCAGGCCCCTGGTCAGGTTGCATCCTCATATTGTCCAGGCTGGCAGGGGGCTCTTGCCAGCTCAGCCCAGGAGTCTGAGGGGTTCTGCATCTCCTCTCAGCTCACTGAACTGCAGATGAGCTGTACCAACAGACACTTCCAGCCTAGACCTCAAGTCACCCAGCCAAGGCCCTCCAAGCTCCCACCTGCCTCCCTGCCATCTCCCCACATTGCTTACTAGCCACACTGACATCCTGGCTGCTCCTAAAGTGCAGAGCCCATGCTCTCATCAGGGCCTGGCACATGCTGTTCCAAGTGCCTGGAATGTTCTTCCTGGATCTTCCTGTGGTGGCTGTTCATCCCTGGTCTCTGCTCACATGTCAGCTCTTCTCAGAGGCACTTAATGACTGAGCAAAGCTACCCATTATCCTTCACTGCTTTATGGTGTTTTAGCTCATATTGCTGTATCATGTTTACTACTTTTAACGTCATAATATGTTGTGTTTCCCCAGCAGAAAAGTTTTTCCTCCATTCCATGTGACACAATGATTTTTGACAAGGTACAGAATAAAACTGCATGGCCTCGTGCAGCTACCATGGTGGCTGCCAGGAGCCCCTCAGCACCCCTATGGGGCCTGCTTCTATTTGTCCCCAATTGGTGGAGCAATGCGAAGCTCTGAGGAGGTGACCCGGCACATAAAAATGGGAAGAATGCAACAGACATTTCTCCCTTAGGTCAGGAGGGACTGGGGTGAGGGTGGGAAACTCACCTTGTAAACTTCTGCAGTTTAGATGTAGATTCAGGGACAAACATAGGGATGGTCCTTTTGTGCCTGAAACAAATGTTTCCACAGACGGAGGTGCAGAGTTTCTGAGCCTCTAGCAAGCAACAAGCAGCAACACTCACAGATGAGGCCAGAGCAGCTGTAGCGCAGCCAAGTCAGGGTCATTGCCAGCAAATCTAACCCACCCCAGAGCACCACTGAGCCCAGGAAGGTCCTGAGCACTGGGAGACAACAATGACTACCACCAGCCCAGCTCAGCTTCACAGGGGTCAGACTCCATGGGGGTCTTTTTCTTTTCAGAGTCCACACCCTCCCCACCCTGTCTGGCATGCAGCTGGCAGCACGAGCCTTGCCACCCTCTGCGTGGGTTTCTTCCTAGATCAGGCTGAAACCCACTCTCCATGATGAGCTGCCCAGGCCCCTGGGGAACTCCACAGCATTCACAGCCTGAACCCAAGACAGAAGACGAGGTCCTGTCTGTACCCACAACAAGCCGTGCCAAGGGTGCCTGTGTCCCAAGCCAGCATGGCCCAGGGAAAGAGGGGCTGGGGCCCAGGGACCAGGTCAGAGTGAAGACCTACCGGCCAGGTGAGAAGGGCACGTGCACCGCCCCATAGCCTCGGACCACGTCATTCCCGAACACGTCTGGTCCATACACACTGAGCACAATCTGTGGCCCTTGGGAGGGACAAGGCAGGGGGTTGGCAGAGAAAGAAACATGGCAGGATGGTACTCACAATCCAGGGCTACAGGCTTGGGGGAGGGCAGCAAGAGGGATGGGAACCCAGATTGCACCAAGGTCTTCTACCCACCCTGGTCCTTCCTGTGCCTCCACTGATGCCCAGGCAGGCCCACTCCACCACCCCCTCACAGCTGGGGAGACACAGCCAAGATGTTGTCCCTACTCTGTCACTTGATGGACACATAGGGGAGGCACCAGGCCCAGCTGTGATCAGAACAGACTGAGGGTCACAATCAAGCATGTTCCAGATGGGCTCACAAGACTGAGGGGCTTGATTTTGGAGGCATTTAACAGAAGTTAGATGGAACTGGGCAGCTTCCTTTAAAAATTAACAAATGGGGCGGTGCCTGTGGCTGAATGAGCAGGGCGCTGGCCCCATATACTGAGGGTGACGGGTTCAAACCTGGCCCTGGCCGAACTGCAACAACAACAACAAAAAAGCCGGGCGCTGTGGCAGGCGCCTATAGTCCCAGCTACATGGGAGGCTGAGGCAAGAGAATTGCCTAAGCCCAGGACCTGGAGGTTGCTGTGAGCTGTGTGATGCCACGGCACTCTACCGAGGGTGATTAAAAAAAAAAAAAAAAAAAAAAAAAATTAACAAATGCACCTGTTTCTGTTAACATCAGGTGACATTAGGTGCTTTCACCTCATCAATCTCTCTGTCCTCTACAGGTAGAGGAGAAATGAGACAGTGAGGCCTAGGGGGGGCCTAGAACTGGCCTGCCAGGCTCCAATCCTGCCACCCAGGGGACCCCAGGAAAGTTACCTAACATCTCTGCCCCTCAGCCTCATCTCTGAATGAGTCTTAGTATCATGCTAATACTTGGCATAGCACCTAACATACAGTAAGTGCTCAGTAAATGTTAGGTCAGGTTTGTACCCTTCCTGTCACTACCCCCCAGCAAAGGTGAACACTCTTGAGTTTTGTGAGACCAACTCTTTACCTTCCTTTAAGGTTTCATTGCCAAAGAGTGCCATGGTACTTGAATTTTACTCATGTTTCTGTAACTTTATATTAAGGGAATCATAGGATAGGTGTGGGGGCTCACACCTGTATTCACAGTACTTTGGGAGGCTGAGGTGGGAGGATCCCTTGAGGCTAGGTTGAGACCAGCCTGAGCAACATAGTGAGACTTTGTCTCTACAAAATATTAAAAAATTAGCCAGGTGTGGTGGTGCACACCTGTAGTCCCAGCTACTTTGGGAGGCAGGGGCAGGAGGATCACTTGAGCCCAGGAGTTTGAGGTTGCTATATGCTATGATGATGCCATTGCACTCCAACTTGCCACAACAGAATGAGACCCTGTCTCAAAAAAAGAAAAAAAAGGACTCATACTGTATGCATATTTTTATACTTAGCTTCCTTAATTCATTATTATGTTTGTGAGATTCACTCACAATTGGATGGTCTTTTTCTTTGCTTTTCTTTTTTGAGACAGTCTCTTTCATGCTGGGTAGAGTGCCTTGGTGTCATATCTCACAGCAATCTCAAACTCTTGGGCTCAGGTGATCCCCTTGCCTCAGCCTTACAAGTAGCTGGCACTTGCCACAATGCCTAGCTAGTTTTTCTACTTTCAGTAGAGACAGTGTCTCACTCTTGCTAAGGATGGTCTCAACCTCCTAAGCTCAAGCAATCCAACTGCCTCGGCCTCCCAGAATGCCAGGATTACAGCCGTGACCACCACCTCGTCCTTTCTTGTTGCTTTACTGTATGTACGTAGGAGTGTGATCCTGTGACTTGTCTTTTCACTTTTAATGATCCTTTAGATGTATAGAAACCTCTGACTTTAATACAGTCAACTTCATTTATCCTGCTCTTTAAGGAGTGCTCTTAGAAAATCTTTCTTTACCCAGATACCGTGGCTATAGTCACTGATGCTGTCTCCCTGATGCTTTATGATTTTGCTTTTCACGCCTGGATTTACATATCAACTCGTTATGTATGAAGTCAGGCCTCATTGTTTTTTTTTTTTTTTTTCACCTTTGTCCTGAATCAACACATGCTTAGGTCTGTCTGGGGCCTCTCTGCATTTCTTTGTGCCTGATCTACATCATCTTAATTACTACTGTAAGTGAAGCTTGATAGCAAGTAGAACAAGTTATATTTTGACATTAAAGAATATATCTTTCAAATATTATTGGTTGGTACACAAAGTGACTGATTTTTGTGCCTTATATCCAGCAATCATGGCAATCTATTAATTCTCATAATTTATCTGTAGATTATTTTTGAAACTCATTATAATCATGTCATCTGTGAATAATGGCTACTTTTTTTTCTTTTCTAATTCTTTTATCTTTTATTTGTAGGATGTTGATGGTGATAACAAGCATTCTCATCTCAGAAGGAAATCTTTCAACATTCACTGGTAAAAGTGATGTTTAGGCTCAGCATGGTGGCTCACACTTGTAATTCTAGCACTCTGGTAGGCCAGAGTGGGAGGACTGCTTGAAGTTAGGAGTTCGAGACCAGCCTAAGCAAGAACAAAGCCTCACTAAAAATAGAAAAAATTAGCTGGGTGTAGGTGGTCCCAGCTACTCCAGAGGCTGAGGAAGGAGGATTGCTTGGACCCAGGAGTTTGATGTTGCAGTGAGCTATGATGATGCTACTGCATTCCAGCTTAGGTGACAGAGCAAGACTGTCTCAAAAAAAAATGTACTCAGGCCAGGCAATCCTAGGTAATCCTAGGTAATCCTAGGACTTTGAGAGGGTAAGGTAGGTAGACTAGTTGAGCTCAAGACAGGCCTGAGCAAGAGCAAGACTCTGTCTCTACTAAAAATAGAAAAATTAGCCTGGCATTGTGGCAGGTACCTATAATCCCAGCTACTCAAGAGAATCACTTAAGCCCAAGAGCTTGAGGTTGCTGCAAGCTATGATGATGCCATAGGATTCTACCCAGGGCAACAGAATGAGTCTCTGTCTGAACAAAAAAAAAAAAAGCGGGGTACAGTGGCTCATGCCTGTAATCCTAGCACTCTGGGAGTCCAAGGTGGGTGGATTGCCGAAGCTCATGGGTTCAAGACCAGCCTGGGGCGGCACCTGTGGCTCAAAGTGGTAAGGCGCCAGCCCCATATGCTGGAGGTGGCGGGTTCAAGCCCAGCCCTGGCCAAAAAACTGCAAAAAAATAAAATAAAATAAAAAATAAATAAATAAAATAAAAATTGTCTCTTAATATATAACATACAGATATATGCTGTGATATTGGGAATCTTAATATTAAACATTTAAATATTAAATCATATTTAAAAAAAAAAAAAAAGACCAGCCTGAACAAGAGTGAGATCCCATCTCTAAAAGCAGCTGGGTGTCATGGCAGGCACCTGTAGTCCCCGATACTCGGAAGGCTGAGGCAAGAGAATCGCTTGAACCCAGGAGTCTGAGGTTACTGTGAGCTATGATGTCATAGTACTCTACCAAGGGTGACAAAGTGAGACTCTGTATCAAAAAAAAAAAAAGAAAGAAAAAAGTCCTCAACAGGCTTTTGGAATCAAAATAATGTGACCTAAAAAAATATGTTGGGAAATGTTTAATCTTTTTGGTTCTAAGAGTTTTTTTCTGTAAGCTTGGTGTTATTTCTTCCTTAATTATCTGGTAGAATTCACTATGAAGACATTTAGGCCTGGAGTTTTCTTTGTGAGAAAATTTCCAATTACAAACTCAATTTAACAGAAGGCTATTCAGATTCTCATTCTTTTTGTGCCATTTTTGGTAGTCTTATTTTTCTAGGAATAAGACTAGAGTTGGCTCGGCGCCCGTGGCTCAAGCGCCTAAGGCGCCAGCCATATACACCTAAGCTGGCAGGCTGGACTCCAGCCTGGGCCCGCCAAACAACAGTGATAGCTGCAGCCAAAAAATAGTTGGGCATTTTGGCAGGTGTCTGTAGTCCCAGCTTTGGGAGGTGGAGGCAGGAGAATTGCTTGAGCCCAGGAGTTGGAGGTTGCTGTGAGCTGTGATGCCACAGCACTCTTCCCAGGGCGACAGCTTGAGGCTTTATCTCAAAAAAAAAAGAAAGAAAAAGGACTAGAGTAGTTGGGATTACCAGCTCCTGCCACAATGCCAGGCTATCTTTTCATCTAACTTGCCAAATGTATTAGTAAAAGTTGATCTTAACATCCTTTGACTGTAGGATCTGTAATTACGGCCTTTTTCATCCCTCCCATTTCTTTTCCTTTTTTTTTTTTTTTTAAGACAGTCTTACTCTGTCACCTTGAGTAGAGTGCCCTGGCGTCATAGTTCACTGCAACCTCAAACTTCTGAGTTCAAGCAATCCTCCTGCCTCAGCCTCCCAAGTAGCTGGGACTAGGTGCCCACAACCCTGCCCAGTTAGTCATTTTATTTTTTCTATTTTTTGTTCTTTCACCTCTCGTAGGATTCCATTCACATACTGCAGGGTTCCTGAATTCTTTGTCTCCTACTCTCGCAACTGTTATCTATTCTTGTATTTCATTGTAGGTATGTTCCTTTAACCTGGCTTTAGGTATACAATTATGTCTTCAGTTGTGTCTCATTTGCTGAAATCCTATAATTTTAGGGTTTTTTTTTTTTTTTTTGAGACAGAGTCTTACTTTGTCACCCTTGTAGAGTGCTGTGCCATCATAGCTCACAGCAACCTCAAACTCCTGGGCTTAAGTGATTCTCTTGCCTCAGCCTCCTGAGTAGCTGGGACTACAGTTGCCCGCCACAACACTGGCTTTTTTAAACATGGGATCTTGCTGTTGCTCAGGCTGGTCTCCAACACATAAGCTCAGGCAGTCCACTGCCTTGGTCTCCCAGAGTGCTGGGATTACAGGCGTGAGCCACCGCGCTGGGCCCTTTGTTAGAATCGTTTTAAAACGTCAAATGCTCTATTTCTCTGCCATAATTGTATTATGTTTTCTCTCTTTTGATCTCGGTAGGAATGCATCTGACAATTCCAGTATCTAGAGTTCCTTTTTATCTCTTCTGATTTTTTGCTGGTTTTCCTTCAGGTTATTTTGAGGTGCTTCTTTACTTATTATATGCCAGATGTTATATTTAAAAAAATAGACAAATAATTTGAAGTTACTATTTGCTTTCAAGAGGTGTCTTGGCTGTAACAATCTTGGAGCTTAATCTAAATATCAGGGGGTTGAGATGAGCAGAGCTCATGCTACAGTCCCTGGGAGGCTGCTTAGTGTCCATCTAGCCTTTATTTCTAGGGCAGCTCTTTGAGGTCTCTTCCTGAGTTGCAGAGGTTTACTTGAGGTTTTTCTCCCTACCAACCTCTCTGGGACTCTGAACATCATTTTTTGTGCCTATCATTTTGTGTTTTGGACACCTTCAGAAACCCAGCCCAGAGAGGCTGTCAAAGGTTCCTAGTCACCTCTGTTGGAATCAGCTAATACTCCCAGGGAAGTGCAGCTGGTGTCACGTCTCTGGATTTGTGTTCTCCTGGATCCTGCCTGGTAAATCTTCACTACTCTGCTAACTCTCTGATGTCTTCAAGGTCATTTTCTCACTGTGTTACCCTCAGTAGAGTACTGTGGTGTCACAGCTCACAGCAACCTCCAACTCTTGCTCTTAAGCGATTCTCTTGCCTCAGCCTCCCAAGTAGCTGGGACTATAGGCGCCTGCCACAACGCCCGACTATTTTTTGGTTGTAGTTGTCATTATTGTTTCCAGGCCTGGGCTGGGTTCAAACCCAGAAGCCTAGGTGTATGTAGCCGGTGCCCTACTCACTGAGCTATGGGCACTGAGCCTTCAAGGTCATTTTTCATTTATTTTATTTTATTTATTTATTTATTTTTTGAGACAGAGTCTCACTATGTCACCCTTGGTAGAGTTCTGTGGCCTCCCAGCTCACAGCAACTCCCAGCTCCTGGGCTTAGGCAATTCTCTTGCCTCAGCCTCCCAAGTAGCTAGGACTACAGGTGCCCACCACAAGCCCGGCTATTTTTTTGTTGCAGTTTTGGCTGGGGCAGGGTTCGAACCCACCACCCTCGGTATAGGGGCCAGCGCCCTACCCACTGAGCCACAGGTGTCACCCATCAAAGTCGTTTTTCTTTTTTCTTTTTCTTTTTTTTTCAGTATTTTATTCACTTCTCCTGGCTGTCCTCAGCAGGAGCAAGCTGGTCTACTACCTAGCACATGTTCCAGAAAGTCTACCGAAGCTTACTCAGGGGTGATGACAGTAGGATGGATGTCCCTGCCCAGATGGACCACAGGTGGTCCCTGCTTCAGAACCTCCAAACCCTGATGAGCCTAGGCCCAGGCCACATGCAGTAGAGAGGCCTGGACTATGACATTCGATGTTGCTGAATTCAAATTCACACTTGCTACTAGCTGGAAAGCTGAAGGCAAGTGATACTAGTTTTGGGTCTCAGTTTCCTGAGATGAGAAAAGAAAGAAATAGAAATATGTATACCAAATAGGATTAGGAAGCTTGGATAAGTCCACACAGGGGAAGTATTCATAGTCCCTATGGAGCTTAACCCCAAGCTTTGTATACAGTAGGCACTAATTAAGTGAAAGTGAGGAATGGAAGAATTAGAAAGGTTAATAACTACCAAAATAGGAAGTGAACACTGTAAGCAAGGCAGCCCTTGGGAAGGAGATAGGCGGTTAGGATGTAGGAAGGGTATCTGGGCAGAGGGAACAGCATGAACAAAGGCTCAGAGGAGGGAACCTGAGGCTTAACACCGGAAGAACGAGTGTTCAAATCTGGATGGAGAGGGGTACAGGCCAGATGGCTGCAGGCTGCACACCAGGCTCAGGAGTCTGTCCTTCACTGGCACAGTGATAAGCAAAGTACCTGACTGGGGCCTGACCTGACCTACTCTGAAGTGCAAACTGGCTGGGCAGCAAGCAGGAGATAAACTGGGTGGAGTGGGGTGAGGAAGAAGTGGAGGGAAGAAGACAGGTGGCCAGAGAGAACACCAAAGGCTGGTACAAGAGCCCAGTGACAGTATGACATGAATGTGGACAGTGGAGGACGGCACCAAGCAGAGGCTGTCCTGGATATGCTGTGTGCAAGCTCTGGGCCCCCATCCCTCAGGGCCTCTGCAAACTCACAGCCATAAGGGTTGGTGCTTTTAAAAGTGACGTCGATGGGGAAGTTCCACACCAGCTCTCGGCGCACATTTTGGCTCTTGGATGTGATCTGTGAGATCCCCTCCTCCAGACCCTGTGGGGACAATGATAGAGTCACCTGGTATCTGAGCACCAAGCTGTCATGGCTCCTCCCCTTGCCTTGGGCAGGCAGTTGGGAGGCCTGTATCCTCAAGTACCACCTATGAAGACATTAACTTCCAAAAAAACAGGGGGATGAGCAGGTAACAGAGCATCTCTGAGTCTCATCAGTGATGATGGGAGACAATGCGGGAGGCCAGTGACTCTCCCAGGACTGTATCTGTCCCCTCTGGCCTCACTGAAGGCAAAGGCACCAGCCACGTCTGCGCTCTGTCCTATACTACTCTCACCCGGATCATCCCCCTGGACATACACACAGATAGGGTTTTCTCAGTCACAAGCTATCTCTCCTTATTCTACCTTCTCCTCCACCTACCTGCTCATTCTCTGCTCCCCTTTATGGAAAAACCCCTTAAAAAAGTAGTTGCACTCACCAGCTCCAATTCCTCCTCTGCTATTCTTTCGTGAATCCACAGCGATCTGACTACTGGCTCTACACTCTACCAAAGTGTTTTTCAAATAACACCAGTGGCCTTGACATTTGCCACATTCTTGGTTACTTCTGTGCTTATCTTACTTGCCATAGCTGATCACTTCTGGAAGGTGATCTGCTTCCTGACATGCTCCTTTTCAGTGCTGTGGTGTCCTAAGGCTGCACCTCTGGTTTCTCCACCAGTACTTGGTGATTTCATTAGCCTCATGGCTTTCTTTTTCCTTTGAGACAGAGTCTCACGATACCGCCCTCAGTAGAGAGCTGTGGTGTCACAGCTCACAGCAACCTCCAACTGTTGGGCTCAAGCAATTCTCTTGCCTCAGCCTCCCAAGTAGCTGGGACTACAGGTGCCTGCCACAACATTTGGCTATCTTTTTGGTTGCAGTTGTTGTTTAGCAGGCCCAGGCTGAGCTCAAACCCACCACCCTCGGTATACGTGGCCAGCGCCATAACCTTTGTGCTACGGGTGCCGCCCAGCCTCACGGCTTTCAATGTGCTCTAGTGTTGACAATTTCCCAACTCCTGCCTCCAGCTTGGCCCTCACCTCTGCACTCCAGATCAGTATCGCCCATCTCCCACTGCCAATCTCACACTCCCCCTGAGATATCTAGTGGGCATCTCAACCTTTTTTTTTTTTTTTTTGCAGTTTTTGGCTGGGACTGGGTTTGAACCTGCTACCTCTGGCATATGGGGCTGGTGTTCTACTCCTTTGAGCCACAGGCACCACCTGACATCTCAATCTTAACCCATGCTGGGCTAAGCTCCAGGGAGTTTGCCCAAATCTCACTGAAGGGTACCTCTCTACTTCCAAAAGTGCTCGGACTAAAAACCTGGTGTGATTCTTTTCTTTTTTTTTTTTTTTATACACAGTCTCACTCTGTTCCCCTGGGTAGAGTGCCATGATGTCATAGCTCACAGCAACCTCAAACCCCTGGGCTCAAGTGATCCTCTTGCCTCAGCCTCCCAAGTAGCTGGGACTACGGGCACTGGCTAATTTTTCTACTTTTAATAGAGATAGGATCCTGCTCTTACTCAGGCTGGTCTCAAACTCCTGAGCTCAAGCAATCCACCTGCCTTGAACTCCCAGTGTGCTAGGATTACAGGCACGAGCCACCACACCATGCCAAAGGGATCTTTTTAAGACTTGGATCACTTTCTTCTCTGTTCAAAATCTCTGATGAGATCCTTTCTCCCCCTTGAGTAAAGGTCATGTCCTTACTAATCTCACCTTTAAAGCCCTATAAGATCTGCCCCCTGCCCCAGTGCCTTTGTATTCTTTATTTGTGCCTGGAAAGTTCTTTCCACAGATTTCCACATGGTTTGTTCCCTCACTTCCTTCAGGCTTTGCTCAAAGTTGCCTTTTCAGTGAGGCCTTCCCTGATTGCCTTATCTGGAGTCCAGCCTCCCTCTTACCCTTTATACCTCTTGCCTCCAGACTTTGTTTTCTCCCTAGAACTTCTTATTAGCTAACATTCTAGAATATTACTATTTAATATCCATCTCTCCCCTACAACAAGGTGCACTTCAGGAAGACAGGACTTTCATCTGGCTTTGTTCACCACTGTATCCCCAGCATCCAGAAGACTCACAATCAATAGATTTTCAATGAATGGGTGCATGGAAACTAAGTTATTATCATCACAGTTGTACAGCTGAGGAAACTGAGGCTTGGGGAGGTTAAATAAATTAAGCCTCCCTTTCCTTAACTGCTGTGAGGATTAAACAAGTGCTTTGCAAACAGTAACATGGTGCTAGCTGAAGTCATCTCCAGATCTCTATAGGATGCCCTTGGGAAGTCTCAGCAGGAGAGAGCCTGCTCTGCCTTCTGACTCTCCAGTGTCCTTCCCTGCAGCTGAGGAGAGGCCAAATGGTGAGGGACTGGCCTATAGTATCTACAGCCCAGCTACTTCCCAGCTGGCTTGCTGGAGCCTGCCTGCTCATCAGGCCCATGTGACCCTTTTTGCTTCCACATACAAGCTCACAGGACTAGATATACAAATGAGTGAAATCTTGGGGGATGGGTCAGGGAGCCCAATTCTGGCTGCGTTCTCTTCTCTGGCTTTACCAGGAACAAACTGAAGTTTGGGTTCACTCTGAACTTGGTGTCTACCTCTCGAGTGGTGCTGAGTGCAGAGAGGAAGAGTTATGATAAACACCTTCAGAAACCCAACAGTCATGAAGGCCATGAGTAAGGTAGGCCCAAGAATCAAGCTTACCGCCGTAGGGGCCCAGTCCTGGCCATACACAAAGCAGTACTTGCAGTAGAGGTCATCGTACTCTGGGAACTGTGGAAAAAAGCACACACATACTGTTTACTGGGACTCATGCTGAGGCCAACGCACCTGATAGCAGCCTACAGAATTAGGCACCATGAGGCACCTGGGCTGGGATCTAAGGACAGCTGGGGATGTGGCTACGGAGTTCAGTGCAGAGTGTGCGGACCCAAATGTTGGAGAGTGTCAGGTTGCTGCTGCTCCTGGGTCTGAGCCTTCTGTCTGATATGCTCTTCCTACTTCTTCAGCTGCAGGACTCCTACTCATCCTTCAAAACATATCCTTTAGGGAGCCTGCCCTAACTCCCAGGCTGGTTTAAGGGCTCTCCCTTTGCCTTTCAGCCCCTGTGCTTCCCTCCATTGAAGGAATGATTATGTCTGTGACTGTCAACCCCCTCCCTCCCAGACAGTGAACAGGGAACAGGTTTGATGCCTTTCTGTGTCCCCAGTGCTGGCACAGGGGTGGGCAAAGACAAGGCCTAAGGGAATGGTGCTGAAGTAAAAGGTGTGAGAAGCCAGGAAGCCATCAGGACATACTTCAGTGGAGCTGAGGACCTGAAGAGAGGGAGGGACCCAAGAGGGAGAAGGAAAGGGAGGAGGTGACAGCACTGACACATGTGACCCAGCCTAGCTGAAAGCCCCTACTGGGATAGAGAGGGGGAAGGTGGTCCTACGTGGACAGGCAGGACTGTACCCCTGCTGAAACAGGAAAACAGGAGACACCCACTAAGCATCAGGCCCTGTCAGAGCTTTACCTGAACCATCTCAGTTAATCCTCAGAGTAATATAAATAATAAATGCCCCTCTCCAACAGCCTGGAAGGACAGCGTAGCAAAGCTTTGAGGTCAGACAGACCTGGGTTCAATGCCCTGCTATGCCACCTCCTTTGGGTACGTTTTCCCAGCTGCAAAATGCGGATGTAGTAATACTGCAGAGGCTGCTGTCAGCACTGAATAAGCAGCGCTGAGCATGAAGTTGGGCGCATTAGCAAGGACTTGCTGAATGTGGAGGGTCTGTTGCTGTAGGGCTTGCTGTGTTCTCCAGTCTTGTCTCCAACTCCTGGCCTCAAGCAATCGTCGTGCTTCGGCCTCTTAAATTATTGGGATTGATTACAGGTGTGAGCCACCGCGGCTGGCCTAATTTTTATTTACTTATACAATAAATGGTTTTTATAAAGCGTAGGAGAATGGACAGTAGGGTCCTTTTGGTCTGACAGGCACACACAAGGTCGGATCTGACTAACCAAAGCATCCAGATTGGAGGACATACTTGGGTGGAGCTGAGGGCCTCGAGCTCCTCCTGGAGGTTCCAAGCGCCCGGCGCTCGCAGCGCATGGCACGGCACACGGTGGAACAGACCCCGAAACTCGGACAAGCCTCAGCTCCTCCTGTTACAGCGCCGGGGCTCTGTGGCTCAACCAAGCGGGCAGGATCCCCGCCAGGGGCCACGGGCTCGGCTGCGTGTGACGTCGGCACTGGCTTAACCTCCCAGATTTGTTTCCAGACTCGCACATCGAGGTTAAGGATTCCCAGCAACCTCGCGTCAAACTTCTCAACGCTTGTTTCCCTCCCCGCCCCACCGAACGGCTCGGGGGATGACACGGCTCTCCAGGGCCACACACCAGCCCAGAGGCCTGCGGGAAAGGCCCCCCGGAGGCGCTGGGGGGGCGGACCCCGGGGGATCCACGGCCGCTCACCTGGGCGCTCTCCACTTGCCCGCTGACCATGAGTAGGAAGACTGTGGGAGTCCCAGCTGCCATGGCAGGGCCGCGCGCGCGGTTGCTAAGAGGCGGCGGGGTTGCCCTAGAAACAGACGGCGTAGCGCGCGGGACACGTTTCTCGCGGCGACACCTTCGCGAAGGCCCAGCAGGCGTGTGTGGCAGTGCGCAGGCGCAGGCGTGAGCGCTATGGGGAGGAGATGAGAGGGGGAAGGGGGAGGGG
>CAUYPK010124836.1:0-22186 GCA_963574355.1 Loris lydekkerianus | reverse complement strand
GAACTGGGTGACCACGTAACCAACCTGCGCAAGATGGGAGCCCCCGAATCTGGCATGGCAGAGTATCTCTTTGACAAGCACACCCTGGGAGACAGTGATAATGAGAGCTAAGCCTTAGGCTAACTTCCCCATAGTCACGGGTAACTTCTGTGATCACCAAGGCAGTGCATGCATGTCAGGGTTTCCTTTACCTTTTCTATAAGTTGTACCAAAACATCCACTTAAGTTCTTTCATTTGTACCATTCCTTCAAATAAAGAAATTTGGTACCCAAAAAAAAAAAAAAAAAAAAAAAACCCAGGCCCAGCCAAAAACTGCAAAAAAAAAGAAGAAAAAAAGTCTGGCCTGAGGCCTAAAGCAAGGGTCTAGTATCTTGACCAGGGTCATGAGGCATAAGTCTAGGGGACAGAACTGGAGCTCAGATCAAAAAGAAGCAAACCTGACTTAACAATTACCTTTGCACGTTAGTGCCTTAAATTCTCCCAGAAGTATGTCCCCAAATCTAGATAGGACTTGACTTAACAAACAGGCTAAGAGAAGAGAATGAGATACCTAATACAATCATAGATGGGGAAAAAAATTGTTCAGCCACTCTGTAAAACAGTACTTAAATATGTACAGACCCACAGAAACAAATCTTGGAGACCAAGAGCACCTCCAGGCCATTTACAAATTAAATCAAAGCCTTGGCTTGGCACCCATAGCACAGTGGTTACGGCACCAGCCACATACACCAAGGGTGGCGGATTTGAACTTAGCCCGAACCAACTAAACAATGACAACTGCAACAAAAAAATAGCTGGGCATTGTGGCGGGCGCCTGTGGTCCCAGCTACCTGGGAGGCTGAGGCAAGAGAATCGCTTAAGCCCAAGAGTTTGAGGTTGCTCTGATCTGTGACGCCATGGCACTCTACCAAGGCGTAGTGATACTCTGTCTCAACAATAACAACAACAAAATTAAATTAAAGCCAAGTTATATTGTGGGTTGATTTGACTTTTAAAAAAAGCTCGTGCCTATAGCTCATGCAGCTAAGGCGCCAGCCACATACACCAGACCTGGTGGGTTTGAATCCAGCCCAAGCCTGCCAAACAACAATGACAACTACAACTCAAAAAAAAAAAAGCCAGCTATTGTGGCAGGTGCCTGTATACTGGGGAGGCTGAGACAAGACAATCACTTGAGCCCAAGAGTTTGAGGTTGCTGTGACCTGTGACGCCACGGCCCTCTAATGCCACGGCATTCTACCGAGGACAATATAATGAAACTCTGTCTCAAAAAAAAAAAAAAAAAAAAGGGGGTGGTGCCTGTGGCTCAAAGGAGTGGGGCACGGGCTCCATATGCTAGAGATGGTGGGTTCAAACCCAGCCATGGCCAAAAAAAAAAAGAAAAAAGAAAAACTATTCACGCATCATGGTAGGAACCTGTAGTCCCAGCTATTCGGGAGGCTGAAGCAAAAGGATCACTTGAGCCCAAGAGTTTAAGGTTACTGGCTCAGCGCCTGTGGCTCAAGCGGCAAAGGCACCAGCCACATACACCTGAGCTGGCGGGTGCAAATCCAGCCCAGGCCTGCCAAACAACAATGATGGCTGCAACCCCAAAATAGCCAGGCGTTGTGGCGGGTGCCTGTAGTCCCAGCTACTTGGGAGGCGGAGACAGGAGACTCACTTGAGCTCAGGAGTTTGAGGTTGCTATGAGCTATGATGCTACAGCACTCTACCCAGGGCAACAGCTTGAGGCTCTGTCTCAAAAAAAAAAAAAAAAAAAAGAAGTTTGAGGTTACTGTGAGCTATGATGACGCCACAGCACTCTACCCAGGGCAACAGAGTGAGACTCAGTCTCAAAAAGACAAAAACACCCCTCTATTGGCTCTTATTATGATTATGACAGAAGTGTCATTTAGCGAAGCCAATGGGCAGCTTAGGCAACATGCAGTCTCTGTGTATTACCCTGAATGTAGTGGTCTCTGGGTCCACAGGACCACAGTTGACTACTGTCTTGCACATATTAACCAAAATCACAATATACCCTGGGCAAATTGCCATGGTGTCATAGTTCACAGCAACCTCAAACTCCTAGGCTCAAACCATCCTCTGCCTCAGCCTCCCTAGTAGCTGGGACTACCGGCACCTGCCACAATGTCTCTCTAGTTTTTCTTTTTTCTTTCTCTTTTTTTTTTTTTAGTAGAGATGGGGTCTCACTCTTGCTCAAGCTGGTCTCAAATTCCTGCGATCCACCCACCTGGGCCTCCCAGTGCTAGGATTACAGGCCTGAACCACCGCACCCAGCCAAACAATGCATTTTAAAATACAATATGTGTCAACTTAGACTAAGCAGTTTCCTGTCATCACTAAAGGAAAAAATAAAAATAATTTTATTTTTTGAGACAGAGCCTCAAGCCCTGGGTAGACTGCGGTGGCATCACAGCTCACAGCAACCTCCAGCTCCTGGGCTCAAGCGATTCTCCTGCCTGTGCCTTCCAAGTAGCTGGGACCACAGGTGCCCACCACAACACCCAGCTATTTTTTGGTTGTAGCCGTCATTGTTGTTTGGCAGGCCCGGGCTGGATTCAAACCCGCCAGCTCAGGTATATGTGGCTGGCACCTTAGCCGCTTGAGCCACAGGCACCGAGCCCATAATTTCATTTTTTTTATAAAAATAATTTTATTTAATTAATTATTTTCTTTTATTAGAGACAGAATCTCACTTTATCACCCTCGGTAGAGTGCTATAGCATCACAGCTCACAGCAACCTCCAAGTCTTGGGGTTAGGCGATTCTCTTGCCTCAGCCTCCTGAGTAGCTGGGACTACAGGTGCCTGCCACAACGCCCAGTTATTTTATTGTTGCAGTTTGGCAAGAGCTGGGTTCAAACCCTCTGTGGGGCTGACACTCTACTCACTGAGCCACAGGTGCCACCCTATAAAAATAATTTTAAATAGACTGAGCAGTCATCACAGTCAGAAAAATTGGAAAATGTCAAATGGAACATCTCATTAGAATTTCTGCACAAAAATGGAGTTAAATTGTGTTTGATTGTAATAAGTGAAGAATGTGTGCAGAGAAAATAAACTTGTTTTAGACTATTAGTTTTTCTTTCTTTCTTTTTTGAGACAGAGTCTCACTTTGTCACCCTCAGTACAGTGCCATGGCATCACAACTCACAGCAACCTCAAACTCTTGGGCTCACGTGATTCTCTTACCTCAGCCTCCAAGTAGGTATAAGTGGGACTACAGGTGCCAACCACAATGCCTAACTATTTTTAGAGACGGGGTTTCAATCTTGCTCAGGCTGGTTTTGAACCCATGAGCTCAGGCAATCCACCCACCTCAGCCTCCCAGGCATGAGCCACTGCACCTGGCATAGGCTATTAGTTCTTCAACAAAACAGTTGCTCAGGCTCAGTGCCTATACCTCAGCAGCTAAGGCGCTAGCCACATACACAGGGGCTAACAGGTCCGAATCTGGCCCAGGCCTGCTAAACAACAATGACAACTACAACAAAAAAAGAGCCAGAGAATTGCTTGAGCCCAGGAGTTGGAGATTGCTGTGAGCTGTGATGTCATGGCTCTATACCCAGGGTGACAGCTTGCGGCTCTGTCTCAAAAAAAAAAAAAAAAAAAAAAGCAAGACAAATAATTTTAAATGATTTTCCTTAATGTAAGGAAATAATTATAAGTAAGCTTCTTTAAGTCTGTGTGGAATAGCTATGTGCAAGAATATTTTCAAAGAAGTTGAATATATAATAATTCAATACAATCTGAAGTGGAATCTGCTAAGATGTGTTATAAAGTAGTAAAAATGTATGAAGCAGAAAAGGGTTCTGTTAAACAAATCTATAAATCTCTAGACTAGGGGTCCTAACACTTTTTAAACAGTGGGCCAGTTTACTGTCCCTCAGACCGTTGGAGGGCTGGACTATAGTTTAAAAAAAAAAACAATGAACAAATTCCTATGCACACTGCACATATCTTATTTTGAAGTAAAAAAAAACGGGAACAAATACAATCACACCACCTCATGTGGCCCGTGGGCCGCAGTTTGAGGACCCCTGCCTAGAAAATGTAAGGTGTTTAAAGCTTATGGTTATTCCTCTTTTTTTTTTTTTTTTTATAGAGACAGAGTCTCACTTTATGGCCCTTTGGTAGAGTGCCGTGGCATCACACAGCTCACAGCAACCTCCAGCTCCTGGCTTAAGCGATTCTCTTGCCCGCCACAATGCCCAGCTATTTTTTTGTTGCAGTTTGGCCGGGGCTGGGTTTGAACCCGCCACCCTCGGCATATGGGGCCGGCACCCTACTCACTGAGCCACAGGCGCCACCCAATTATTCTTTATATTATTAATGTGGAACTAATCTGCAGATTATTTCAATCTATCATGTATTATTGAAGTAGAAGTATCAATCATGAGCTTCATTTCCTCTCATATTTAATTATTATACAGACTGTGAATTTCTGTCAGAAATACAAGCTAATATCCTGATTTGTTATACCACATAGCCTTTCTTTTTTTTTTTTTTGAGATAGTCTCATTTTGCCCCCTACTAGAGTGTGTTGTTGTCATAGCTCAGACTTTTGGGCTTAACCGATCATCTTGCCTCCGCCTCCCAAGTAGTTGGGACTACAGGCACTCTCCACAACGCCAGGGATTTTTAGAAACAGGGTCTTGCTTTTGCTCAGGCTGGTCTCAAACCTGTGAGTTCAGGCAATCCACCTGCCTTGGCCTCCCAGAGTGCTGGGATTACAGGCATGAGCCACCATGCCATGCCAATAGCCTTTCAATGACTTAGCAGTGGTAGGTTTTCTTGTTTGTTTGAGAAAGAGTCTCACTTTGTTGCGCTCAGTAGAGTGCCTCAGAGCTCACAGCAACCTCAAAGTCGTGGGCTCGAGCAATTCTCTTACCTCAGCCTCCCAGTTAGCTGGGACTACAGGCGCCTGCCACAACGCCTGGCTATTTTTAGAGACAGGGTGTCTCAGTCTTGCTCAGGCTGGTCTGTTACTGCTGAACTCAGGCAATCCACCCGCCTCGACCTCCCAGAGTACTAGGATTACAAGCATGAGCCAGGGTGTCCAGCCAGTGGTAGTTTTCTGTTTTGTTGGGTTTTGTTTGTTTTTTTGTTTGTTTTGAGACATAGTCTCACTATGTTGCCCTTGGTAGAGTGCTGTGGTGTCACAGCTCACAGCAACCTTCAACTCTTAGGCTTAAGCGATTCTCTAGCCTCAACCTCCCAAGTAGACTATAGGCACCCACCACAATGCTTGGCAATTTTTTTTTTTTTTTTTTTTTTTTTTTTGCAGTTGTCATTGTTGTTTAGCAGGCCCAGGCTAGGTTGGAACCCATCAGCCTCAGTGGTGCCATAACCACTGTGCTATGGGCACCAAGCCTGGTAAGATTTTCTTAAGTGAAATTTTTCAGAACAGAATCAGAAGAATCATTCTAAATCATTATTACTGAATAATTAATGGTTTTGGAAATTAGCTTTTGCTATAGACTTGCTAACATTTCTTAATAAATTAAACCTAAAACTACAAGGCAAGATAGTACTTATATGCAAAATGTGTGCTGAAACAAAGTCATTCTAGGTTTCTTTTTTTTTTTTTTTTGAGACTCTGTCTCACTTTCTTGCCTGGACAGAGTGCCATGGCATCATAGCTCATGCAAGTTCTTGGGTTTGAGCAATCCCCTTGCCTCAGCCTCCTGAGTAGCTGGGACTACAGGTTCTGGCCACTAACCCCCCCTCTCAAAACAAATGACAAAGTCATTATTTTGAATCACATGTGATTTTAAACTACTTTAAACACTTCCTATGCTGTCAAAACTTAAGACAAGAAAATTGCTTTCCAATCCCATACACATTTGCAGTAGATATACTTTCTCATCTCAAACTACAGTTGCAGAAACATCTTTTAGAATTCAGGGGTCCTCAAACTGCGACCTGCGGGCCACATGAGGCGGTGTGATTATATTTGTTCCCGTTTTATTTTTTTACTTCAAAATAAGATATGTGCAGTGTGCATAGGAATTTGTTCATTGTTTTTTTTTTTAAACTATAATCCAGCCCTCCAACAGTCTGAGGGACAGTAAACTGGCTCCCTGTTTAAAAAGTTTGAGGACCCCTGTTAGATCTTTATGCCAAGTATAATGGTAATTTCCATATTCAAAATCTATTTAATTGTGTATCTTAGTAGTTTCCACCTTCAGATGAAGGTGATTAATCTACAATAATATGCTAAAGGACAAATATCAAGAGAAGAAACAAATAGAATTCTTTTTTTTTTTTTTTTTTTTTGAGACAGTCTAACTGTCCGTGGTATAGTGCTTTGACCTCATAGCTCACAGCAACCGCCAACTCCCGGGCTCAAGCTATTCTCTGGTCTCAGCCTCCCGAGTAGTTGGGACTATAGATGCCCACCACAACACCCTTGTATTTTTTTTGTTGTACTTGTCATTGTTATTTAGCAGGCTGGGTCGGGTTCAAATCCGCCAGCCCCAGTGTATGTGGCTGGTGCCCTAACCACTGAACTACGGGCACCAAGCCTCTATAAATCCATTTTAACAATGAATAGGCTCAATTAAAGTCACATGCTCATGGACTGATCTGAATATTGGCAGTATGAATCTAGGTGAAAGACATTTGTCATCAATGAAATATGAAAAATTCCATTTACAGATCAACATTAATAGCTCAGCATTTGAGAGGGAACACTAACTTTGAACTCCAATTAAGCAGAATATTATTCCAAAAAAAAATTCTAATCTTCTCATTAGTATAACTAGATTAGAAAAAAAGTCACAGGTGGCACCTGTGGCTGAAGGAGTAGGGTGCCGGCCCCATATACCAGGGGTGGTGGGTTCAAACCCAGCCCCGGCCAAAAAAACTGCAAAAAAAAAAAAAATTATGGAATTTTTTTATTACATAAGTACCTATATAACATCTTTGATTTGCCTCTTGGCCTGAATGTTTAACATATTTACTATCTGGCCCTTTTTCAGTAAAAGTTTGCTGATCCCTGGTCCAAAGAGCTACATAAAACTGGCTTCCTTAAGTCTGAGAGGGAATTAGTGTTCCCCTACTGGAAGAATCATCCTACTCAGATAGTTTACAAATGATATCCCAGAGTGTTCTAAAATCTAGGGGAAATGAGAATTTGCCTGTTAGCTAAGAAAGTTAGAAGCAGCTAAATGACAAGAAAATAGGTATACCAAAGAGATGACAAAACAATTAAAATACATTAGAAAATGGTAAGGGAGGGTGGAGCTTGTGGCTCAAAGAAGTAGGGCGCCGGCCCCATATGCCAGAGGCGGAGGGTTCAAACCCAGCCCCGGCCAAAAACTGCCAAAAAAAAAAAAAAAAAAGAGAGAAAGAAAGAAAGAAAGAAAGAAAATGGTAAGGGAAATACGACCATACTATAAAACACTTGGACACCAGCACTTGGGAGGCCAAGGCAGGTGGATTGCCCTGCGCTCACAGGTTTGAGACCAGCCTGAGCAAGAGCGAGACCCCTAAAAAATAGCCAGGCGTTGTGATGGGCACCTGTAGTCCCAGCTACTTGGGAGGCTGAGGCGAGAGAATCACTCGAGCCCAAGAGTTGGAGGTTGCTGTGAGCTGTGACGCTACATCACGCCCTTGGTACCAAGGGTGACAAAGTGAGACTCTGTCTCAAAAAAATAAATAAAAAAAACAAAAAACACTTGGACAAAGAAGGAGGTCATTGATTTCTCTTTTTTTTTTTTTTTTTTTTTTTTGCGGTTTCTGGCCAGGGCTGGGTTTGAACCCACCACCTCCAGCATATGGGGCCGGCTCCCTATTCCTTTGAGTCACAGGCGCCACCTGAGGCCATTGATTTCTATAGTAGTCTAGAAGCTTCCAGATATGGCAGCTAAGTCTAGCCCAGAGATATCACCATATGAAGGAAGTAATTATAAAGTTGATATTTTAAGAATTTAGTATGGAAGATTATAATGGGGATATGAATATTATTTTCTAAGTATTATAGTAGCAAATAGGAGAAAAAGAAAATCGTCAATTAGCTTCCGTTTTTTCTTTTTTTTGAGAGACAAAGTCTTATTGTGTTGTCCTCGGTAGAATGCTTTCGTGTCACAGCTCACAGCAATCTCCACCTCTTGGGCTTAGGCGATTCTCTTGCCTCAGCCTCACAAGTAGCTGGGACTACAGGCACCCGCCACAACACCCGGCTATTTTTTGTTGCAGTTTGGCTGGGGCTGGGTTTGAAACCACCACCCTTGGTATATGGGGCCAGTGCCCTACTCATTGAGCCACCAGCACCGCTCTAGCCCCCTTTTTTGTTTTAGGGAAAAATATTTTTTGTTTAGGGAAAAAGACTTAGAAATATATGTCAAGGCTTGGTGCCTGTGGCTCAAGCAGCTAAGGCGCCAGCCACATACACCTGAGCTGGCGGGTTCGAATCCAGTCCAGGCCGCCAAACAACAATGACGGCTGCAACCAAAAAATAGCTGGGTATTGTGGCAAGCGCCTGTAGTCCCAGCTACTTGGGAGGCGGAAGCAGGAGAATTGCTTGAGCCCAGGAATTGGAGGTTGCTGTGAGCTGTGATGCCACAGCATTCTACCCAGGGCGACAGCTTGAGGCTCTGTCTAAAATTTAAAAAAAGAAAGAAATGTACGTCAGGGCAGCGTCTGTAGCTCAAAGGAGTAGGGCGCCAGCCCCAAATACTGGAGGTGGTGGATTCAAACCCAGCCCTGGCCAAAAAAACTGCAAAAAAAAAAAAAAAAAAAGAAATGTATGTCAAACAGGTGGTGCTCATAGCTCAGTGGGTAGGGTGCCAGCCACATACACCCAGGCTGGCAGGTTAACCTGGCCCAGGCCAGCTAAACAATGACAACTGTACCAAAAAAATAACCAGGTGGGTGCTTGTAGTTCCAGCTACTTGGGAGGCTGAGGCAGGAGAGTCGCTTGAGCCCAAGAGTTTGAGGTTGCTGTGAGCTGAGGGCAAAATAGGGAGACTCTGTCTCCAAAAAAAAAAAAAAAAGAAAGAAAGAAATATATGTAAAACATGAGAGAAGAACCAATGATAGAGAAAATTTATTCTGCATAGGAGGCAAAGAACTCAAGAAACTGGACAAAGAAACTGGGTTAGTAAATGCAGGAGCAGCAGATTGACCAACCCTGGCTAGAGACCATCTGAAGACTGCTAATCTTACCAACTCACTAAAGTAAATACATCCTGCAATTCCGTACCTGCATCATCACATCACTTTTTTTTTTAAGCAGCAGAGTATTTTGTTTTTATGTATCTATCATTCAGTATTATTACATCGTGAAATCATATGATTTAATCTACTTTTCAACAGATAGGTTATCTCAGGAAATGATTTGGAGCCTTCCACATTTATCAGATGCCTTTTCATCGTTCTTTTCTATCTTTGCAATTCTTGATCCAAACTGCATGGCTCGTTTCGGCAGAAGAGCAGAGGCTGTAAGACCAAGTTCCACAGCTGCAAGGCGTATAATATTAGTTTTTCACCAATTCCACAGGGTAAAGTCAAGTTGCCTTTTCCCAAACTGGCAGGGAATTTAGAAAGGAGATAACATCGGGTGGCTCCTGTGGCTCAAAGGAGTGGGGCACCAGTCCCATATACCAGAGGTGGCGGGTTCAAGCCCACCCCCAGGCCAAAAACTGCAAAAAAAAAAGAAAGGAGACAACATCTTCATCCAGGAAAGGAAATCTTGCTTCTTTTCCATGATGACTGATAACTCTGTCATTCACGGCCAAGATTTCTAGAGGAAATTCGACCCAGTTCCATCATTATTTCCTTATTCAATCCCTCTGGCCCATGTGCCTGAAAGCAGACACGATGATGAGAATAGCCTGCTAGTTGCTCATCTGCACCAATTCCAGTGAGAACTACCTTTGCACTGCTCTGATATGATTTTACTTTATCCTGGGTCACTAACCAACCAATTCCTCTAGAAGCAAACCAGACTGCACAGCCAATGATATCATCCAAAACTGTATCCAAGGGCTGAATTAAGTGACATATTTGCATTCTTCTTAATTCCTGCAGTTCTTCCAGAGAAACATTAATTTCAACAAAATTCCAAATTTGGGAGGGTTAATCCCTTGTAGTTCCTTTAGTCCTGCTCTTCCTGTGATTCGATCTGGTACACTGACTTGTTTATCAGGACTGTCATCATTGTGGCAGCAACATTTTTAGTGAAATCTTCAAAAGGTATTTCATGACGATTTTTCTGTTTACTCCTTTTTTTGTTATAGTTAGTTGGCATTGTCTTTTTTTCAGTCATGAAAGCTACATTAAGAAGATCAATTGGTTCATCTAAAGGAACGTGATGGTCAGCAAGGGTTGCAATAACCATGGAGTCAATGCCCCCAGAAAACAGGATTGCAACATTGGCTTTCCTTTCACAAGTTTTCAAAACTTCATTTGGTGCCAGGTTTTTGCCCCTCGGTAAAAACAAGACACGTCTTTTGACTGCAACACTCAGGACATCAATGAACTGCTGAATTACCTCCTTCGTTTGTTCACCAGCAAGAAGGGCCTGAAGGGTCTCTCTGGTAGGCGGGAAGCTGGCATTAGTGCTGCAGTGAGTCTCTAATGGAGCTTGTGGCAACAACATATTTAAAGGAACAACGGGTTTTTCAAGGTATAGTTTGGCTTCATTCAGTACCACTGATACAAATGCCGGTAAGTCTGCTAAAATCTTAGTCAGGCTATCTTCAACAATAGTCTCCCTAGAAATATATTTCCAAGGATACAATTTGAAGACTACACATCTGGTTATGGCAACAGACTTAAGATCAATTCTGAAAACTCCAGATGCTGGAATTTCTTGCCACTCATTTGCCACTCCAGATGTTTGGGTACCAACTGAAGAGAGGCAGAAACTCTTGCCCAAATTGCTGAAATGCCAAAGCAAGCTGTGTCAACCAAAAAAATCCCTACCACACCATAAATAATGACTAGATGCTTGATAATATATAAAAGACCAAGGACCTTGAACTTTCTGAGAAGAGTGACAAAATATCAGATTCATCCTCACAAGAGGAAAGACAATTAAACATAATTTGAGTACCCTTCTCTTCAGCTTCAACCTTTATTCCACTGAAGACTTCTCCATTCCACAGGAACACATTGCCTCTTCCATCTTCCAGAGGCTGCACAGTCAAAACACCTCTCAAGTGAAGTACGTGACCAAAAAATAAACACTGGTAGTTAACAGCAGACTTTGACAGCTGTTTACTAATATTGGGTCCCTGTCGCTTAAGATTATACAGTAAATCCTCCTTTAAATCTTTACTGAAATTCTCAGCAGAGAAGCTTACAGAACAACAAATGCCACACATGATTATGTGATGTCAAGTTGACTACTTCTTGATTTTGGTCTTCTCTTGAGTTTTCTGTTTCTTGGTATTCTTTTTTCAGTTCATCTAATAAGTTTTTGCTTTGAGAAAGTATTTCTGTTTGGTCTGCAAGAAAGAATATGTTGCTGTTCTGTTGCTGCTTGTGTACTTTCCTATTCTTCTTCAGGCTAGACAATTCATCCGCAACAATTTTTTGTTCTTTTATCTTGCTACAAAGGTCCTTCTTTTGTGGGGTCGAGCTGTCTGTGGGAGTCAGCATGGCGCTGTCCTCCGGGCGCGTTCCCTGACTGGGCATCTCCACTAAGCGCAGTAAATTCGGAAGTTAGTGCTGCCAAACCCCCAGCTTCTGAGTCCATGATGAGTGTGTCACACCACTTCTACCCTTTGCATTATTGCTGGAAAAGAAAGGGGCAGGGGTGGTGCCTATGGCTCAGTGAGTAGGGTGCTGGCCCCATGTACCAAGGGTGGCAGGTTTGAACCTGGCCCCTGCCAAACTGCAACAACAACAACAACAACAAAAAAAAAAATAGCTGGGCACTGTGGCAGGTGCCTGTAGTCCTAGCTACTTGGGAGGCTGAGGCAAGAGAATCACCTAAGCCCAAGAGCTGGAGGTTGCTTTGAGCTGTGACGCTACAGCACTCCACCGAGGGCAACAAAGTGAGACTGTCATTAAAAACATAAAGGAAAAGGGGCAGTGCCTGTGGCTCAAAGGAGTAGGGCAGCAGCCCCATATGCCGAAGGTGGTGGGTTCAAACCCAGCCCCAGCCAAAAATTGCAAAAAAGAAATAAATAAGAAAAATTAAAAAAAAAACATAAAAGAAAAGAAAAAGGGGCAGAAGGAACAGATCGAAGCTTGTTCTGGTACCCTCATTAAGGCAGCATCTAGGAAGACTGCTAGGTCTTAACTGTTATCCAAAGGGTTGGGCCTGCCTAGGTAAGGGAGAGGAAAAAAATCCATGGTGGGGCCCAAAGTTGTGGCCTCTGTCTAGAGGCAGTGTCAGAGCTAGGAAGTAACGAATCCAGACAAGTCACTCAAAAAGACTTGTCAGTCGGGCAGTGCCTGTGGCTCAGTGGGTGGGGCACCAGCCCCATATACCGAGGGTGGTGGGTTCCAACCCGGCCCTGGCCCAACTGCAACAAAAAAATAGCCGGGCATTGTGGCAGGTTCCTGTAGTCCCAGTTACTCGAGAGGCTGAGGCAAGAGAATCGCCTAAGCACAGGAGTTTGGAGGTTGCTGTGAGCTGTGATGCCACAGCATCCTACCAAGGGCAATAAAGTGAGACTCTGTCTCAAAAAAAAAAAAAAAAAAAGACTTGTCAGTCCTTTGCATTTAGGTTGTATTCATCTTAGAAGACAAGAATTTATTTATTTATTTTTTTGAGACAGAGCCTCAAGCTGTCACCCTGGATAGAGTGCCTTGGCATCACAGCACACAGCAACCTCCAACTCCTGAGCTCAAGAGAGTCTCCTGCCTCCGCCTCCCAAGTAGCTGGGACTACAGGCACCCGCCAAAATGCCCAGCTATTTTTTGGATGCAGCCATCATTGTTGTTTTGTGGGCCCGGGCTGGATTCTAACCCACCAGCTCAGGTATATGTGGCTGGCGCCTTAGCCACTTGAGCTACAGGCGACAAGCCATGAAGACAAGAATTTAAGTGTAGTACCATCTGGAAACCATCGTCAGGAATAAGCAAGCTAAGGTAGAATTGCAAATCTACAGCCTTTTTTATGCTTTCTTGCTATTTTTCCCACTCAATTCCATTTTGTTGTCTAAGCACTTCAGAACTATCTTCTGGAAAGTTTTTCTAAGCTCATATCAACTGTGCTAAAGAAGAATAAAGGTTTTTTTTTTTTTTTTTTTGAGACAGAGTCTCACTATGTCACCCTGGGTAGAGTGCTGTGGCATCACAGCTCACAGCAACCTCAAACTCTTGGGTTTAAGCAATTCTCTCGCCTCAGCCTCTCAAGTAACTGGGACTACAGCGCCTGCGATAAAGCTTATCTATTTTTTTGTTGTAGTTGTCATTGTTGTTTAGCAGGCCTGGGCCAGATTTGAACCCACCAGCCCCAGTGTATGTGGCTGGTGCCCTAACCACTGAGCATAGGTGCCGAGCCAGGAAAGTATTTCTTCTTCTTCTTCTTTTTTTTTGAGACAAAGTCTCACTTTGTCACCCAGGGATGAGGCACCTGAGACATCACCCAGGCATGATGTCATAGCTCACAGCAACCTCAAACTCTTGGCTCAAATGATTTGCTTGCCTTAGCCTCCAAAGTAGAGGGGACCACAGGCACTTGCTTATAATGCCCAGCTATTTTGAGAGACAGGGTCTCACTCTTGTTCAGGCTGGTCTTGAACTCCTGAGCTCAAGCTATCCACCTGCCTCAACCTTCCAGAGTGCTAGGATTACAGGCGTGAGCCACCTTTCCGGCCTTATTTATTTTTATAGATATGAAATCTGGCTATGTTGCACAGGCAGGTCTGGAATGTCTGTCCAGCCTTAAGTGATCCTACTTCTTTGGCCTCCCGAAGTGCTGGAATTATAGGAATTAGCCACCATATCAAGGCTCTTAAAATTTTTTATCATGGCTCAGCACCCATAACTCAGTGGTTAGGGTGCAGGCCACATACATGAGGGTTGGCAGGTTCAAACCTGGCCCAGGGCTGCTAAACAACAATGACAACTACAACAAAAAATAGCCAAGCTTTGTGGCAGGCTCCTGTAGTCCCAGCTACTTGGGAGGCTGAGGCAAGAGAATTGCTTAAGCTCAAGAGTTTGAAGTTGCTGTGAGCTGTGACACCATGGCATTCTGGTGACTCTGGAGACTCTGTCTCAAAAAAAAAAAAATTATCATAAAAAATTCCAGGGCTGGGTACAGTGGCTCATACCTGTAATCCTAGCATTTGGGAGGCCGAGGCAGGTGGATTGCCTGAGCTCACAGGTTTGAGACCAGCTGAGCCAGTTGTAGACCTCATCTCGAAAAATAGTCAGGCGTTGTGGCGGGCACCTGTAGTCCCAATTATTTGTGAGGCTGAGGCCAGAGAATTGCTTAAGCCCAGGAGTTTGAGGTTGCTGTGAGCTATGACACCACGGTACTCTACCAAGGGTGACAAAGTGAGACTGTCTCAAAAAAAATTTTTTTGAAACAGGGCAGCGCCTGTGGCTCAAAGGAATAGGGCGCTGGCCCCATATGCTGGAGGTGGCGGGTTCAAACCCAGCCCCAGCCAAAAACTGCAAAAAAAAAAAAAAAAATCAAAACATACTAAAGCAGAATAATATAATTAACCCCATCTACACACTCATGTCAATGTTTATTAACAACACACAGCCATTCTTATTCACCTATATCTAACCCAATAATTTTCAACCAGTGTGCCACAAAATTTAATTTAAATTAATTTTAAAGATTATTAATTAAATTATTTCCAAAATAAGTTAGAAGCACAGTATATCAATATATTTTGTTCATTTTTTTTTTTTCTTGAGACAGAGCCTCACTATGTCGTCCTGGGTAGAGTGCCATGGCGTCACAGTTCACAGCAACCTCAAACTCTTGGGCTTAAGCGATTCTCTTGCCTCAGCTTCCCAAGTAGCTGGGACTACAGGTACCCACCACAACGCCTGGCTATTTTTTGTTGTAGTTGTCGTTGTTGTTTGGCAGGCCCTCGCTGTGTTTGAATCCGCCAGCCCTGGTGTATGTGGCCTGCACCCTAACCACTGAGCAACGGGCACCGAGCCCTCAGGCTGGTCTTGAACTGGTGAGCTCAAGCAATCCTCCTGCCTCAGCCTCCCAGAGTGCTAGGATTACAGGCGTGAGCCACCAAGCCCTGTCAAATCAAGTGATTTTTGTTTCTACACTCACCAAACCACAGAGATATCTGCTATGGAGATAGAGGCCAAGGGAAAGAATGAATAATGATCATGAAAACTAGCATAGTATATGCCAGCTATTACTCTAAACACTTTATATGTATTAGCTTGTTAGCTATTACTCTAAACACTTTATATGTATTAGCTTGTTTAATACATTTACTTTAACCTAGGAGGTAAATGTTATTAGCCCTATTTTATAGATGAGGCAGAGAATGACTAAGTAACTGGCCCAAGGCCACTCTGCAGCCCACTGAAGGAGCCAAGATTCAAACCTGAGCAGTCAGATTCAAATTCTGTGCGCCTCAGACTAAAACAACATAGAATTTGGGGAAGATGAAAACCTGTTTGTGCTGAGTCACAAAAGGTACTGCACCTTAATATTTCCCTTTTGGCTAACCCTAAGATAGACATCATTTGCAAGTATATCCTGCAATCTAGGATATGTTTAACCTAGGGCTGGCAAGTGACTAAAATGAATTTCCCAGCTCCGTGATTGTAGCTCAGCGGCTAGGGCACCGGTCACACCGGGGCTGGCAGTTTCAAACCCAGCCTGGGCCTGCCAAACAACCACAACTATAACAAAAAAATAGCCGAGCCTCGTGGTGGATGCCTGGGAGGCTGAGGCAAGAGAATCGTTAAGTCCAAGAGTTTGAGGTTGCTGTAAGCTGTGACACCACAGCACTCTACCCAGGGCGACATAATGAGACTGTCTCAAAAAAAAAAAAAAAAAAAGAAAGAGAAAAGAAATTCCCTTCGCAGAGGGATCTATGTGTGTCTTGTTTCGTCTGCCTGCTTCTCTCCTTTGGACATGTTGTCTGTCCAGTTCCAGGGGTGTTACTACCAGTAATCAGGCTCCAGTAGCCTGGTAATTTTTCTCAGTAGTCATTCATCCAACAAATATTTGAGCATCAACTCAGAGCCAGACATTGTGCAAGGCAGACAAGACAAAGATGAACAAGACAGACAAGATCCCTGCTCTCTTATAATTTACATTTTAATTTAGGGTGGGTAGATTCACACTCTAGGGGAGTAGGGGAGGGAATTAGGGCACGGCTGGAGGTACGTGGACCAAGGGGAAAGGAGAAAAGCAGGCGGAATCTGGAGCAGACGAAGCTTTCCGGGCACGCACGCCCGAGAGGCATTTGCATTTTACTCTGGGCAATTCAGAACCTCAAAGGCCAAATTACCCTAGGCTGTAAATTTCTTGACCACTTAATCTTGTCAATTTAACCTTCAAGCGCACGCGCGCGCGCGGACACACACACACGCATTTGTCTGGTCACTTTGCCACCCGGGGTCGCTTAGCCTACACCTCGGGCCTGAGTCATCCAGTCAGTCACCTATCTGATGGTCACCTTAGCCCCTGGGGTCATCCACTTCCTGAACCACTTCGGCCCTTGCGGCCTGTCTGCCCTTGAGTCTCGGGTGGGCCCCTCAGCCAGCTAGGTCACCCTAGTGCCACGCCCCCTTAGCCCGCGATTCGGCCTGCACGTTACGCTTTGTTCCCAGAAGCAGGTTTTCGAAACACCGCTCCCTCTAGGCTCCAGCTGTTTTCCTGCCAGCGCTGGCAGACCCGGCAGCGGCAGCGCCCCCGGCGGCGCACCGCGGCCCAATAAGGGAGTGCCCGTCGCCGCCTCCCCAGTCTTCTCCCGTAACGCGGGAGCGGGCGCGGGGAGCTCACGCCCCGACCGTCTGGGCCGGCTCCTGTTTGGCGGGACCGTGTGACGACTCACTGGGAGGGCCCCGGAGACCGCGGCGAGCCGGGTCCCTGCGCATGCGTAGAGCGAGCGCGCTGAGCAGAGGGGGTGGTGGCCGGCCGCTTCTCCCGCGTCCGCCATTTTGTTTCTGTGGCTATTGGGAACCGGCTGGGCAAAATCGCCCCGGAGGCGCGACGCTCTTCGGAGTTCGGTACTTGGTGTGACTGCGGGGGTCAGTGAAGACCCGTGGGGCTGCGGAACCTCCGCGTTCCAGGTCAGGAGTCACTGGAGGCACCCGCGGTACGCTGGGCAGCCCAAGAATCCCCAGGCGGCCTCCGCTGCGCCTCCACTTTGCCCACCCAGATCCCTGGTCTCTGCCCCGCATCCCCAGCCCGGCTCTCTCCGTGAGGCGGCCCCGGAGCAGGCGGGCGGCGGCGAAGGATGCTGCGGGCCCGGAGCCGAGAGGAAGGTGCTGGTCCAGCCCTCTGAGCGCGCCTCGAGGTGTGCGGAGAGGCCCTTGCTCGGCCTCCAAGCCGTCCGCGGGCCAAGGCTTCCCGAGCAGGCGACAGCGGCCGCCGCCCCGACGCGCCACACAGCCCCCGGCTCGCCACCATGTCTTCTGCAAGGTTCGATTCCTCAGACCGCTCCGCCTGGTACATGGGGCCTGTGTCTCGCCAGGAGGCGCAGACCCGGCTCCAGGGCCAGCGCCACGGCATGTTCCTGGTCCGCGACTCGTCCACCTGCCCCGGGGACTACGTGCTGTCTGTGTCCGAGAACTCACGGGTCTCTCACTACATCATCAACTCCCTGCCCAACCGGCGTTTTAAGATCGGGGATCAAGAGTTCGACCATTTGCCGGCCCTGCTGGAGTTTTACAAGATCCACTACCTGGACACTACCACCCTCATCGAGCCTGCGCCCAGGTACGCGAGTGCCCGCCCTTGTCGGGCGTGCAGCCACCCCGAGGACGGCGAGAATGGGATCAAAGAGTCTGTGGGGGGTGGGATGGGCTCATTCCCCTCCATTCTGAACTAAATTCTTTTCCAGAAGGCATTCCTAACGGAAGGCTAGTATCGGAATCTGGGTCATAGAACGAGCGGATGCGTTTTAAATATGTTTAATGGTGATTGCATGGTTAAAACGCACGCTTCTTGCCATTCGTTGTTTTATCTATTTAGCTATAATAACGCGCTGTGGTGGTGTTTAAAAAACCTTTTTTGGAGCATCTGAAGATAGCGAGGAACCCTTTCCCCCTATCCCCGCGCCAGAGTGTAAGTGCACACGTTTCCCCACCATTCAAGTTGTTACTCCAGGGTTGCAACCTTTGGAATAGACGCCAAATGAAAATGCTTTAGCGTTTAGAAGCAAAAAACTTGAACTGAAATATCAGAATATTGATATTTTGGTGCCAAGTTGGAAGCAGGCCAGACCCCACCTCTTTAATATACATTAATTACAAAGAAAAGAGAAGGTGCATTGGGTTGGGCAAGGACTTTATTATATTTCCCCCCACAAGGTGGACCATTAATAGGCCAGAGATCAATTTCATTGATTTCCAAGGAGGATTAAGGCCGGAATGTTATTAAAGGAGAATTTTGAATGGCTGTTACCTTAATTCAATCCTAGTTCAGTTTCAGATGTGCATTTTGAAATGACCCTAATTTCATATCTTTTTTAAAAAATTTTTTTAGTATCTATTTTAAAGTTAAAAACCCAGAGTGATATTGGTTATCAAGCCTTCTCTCTTTCAAGTAAAATGCATTATTTTATTTATTTGCTTTGATTTGCCTTAGTATTTCATCAGGTTTCTTTTCTTTAAATCATGCTCAATATGTGCTGAAAAATTACCTGTAATTTTTTTTATTTGTTTGTTTTGAATTACCTATAATTTTTTTTAAGTAAAAGATATTTTACTGGGGGTGGCGCGTGTGGCTCAAAGGAGTAGGGCGCCAGCCCCATATGCCAGAGGTGGCGGGTTCAAACCCAGCCAAAAACTGCAAAAAAATAAAAAGATATTTTACTAATTAGTTTATTTCTTAAACATCTATTCTAAAAGGTCTAGATGTTGATGTAGATTTTTTGGGGGGTGAGATGTTTCTGACTTACAGATTACTGACAGTATTTACTCTGCATTTCAAATATTAAAAGCTGTTATGATTAGCTAAGGTTACCAACTAGATGCATAAGATTGCTTCTATGGGATAGAGATAGAAAAGAAATAAAGCTGTGACAGTATAATGACTAAGATTAGCTGCTGAACTAAAAGGATTTTTAAAACAGGGGAAAAGTGGTTATAAATCAAGAGTATAACAAAGACCAGGACACCCAAGAATCCAATTGGTGAAATCTATAGTTCATAGCAGATGCTGGAAATTACAATCAACTTAGAGCACAATGTAATTGCAGTAAGGAGTTGAACCCACTGTAATGAGATTTTTAATATGTTTAAATAAATTACTTCTCTAATTGGTGTAAATAAATTATATAATTAATATCAGGCATTTATTAAGTCATGCTGTGTGCAAGGCATGTGTTTACATCAAGGTGACGGACACTAATACAGCTGTTTCAAAAAGTGAGTTAATGGCTTGATCCCCTTTTAGAAGGAGGAAAAGGGGGTGTGCTGCTTCTCATTAGGCACAAAATGAATTCTAAATTTTCCATACATACCTCTTCAGATACCAAATGTAATTTTCTGTCTTTGCCCTTCAGCTGGGCAAAGTACTCATTCCCTGGTACCCAGCATTATCTATTCACTCCTTTGTAATTGATTGCCTAACTGCACCCTACTCTATCTGTTGAAAGCCTACTTTTTTTGTTTGTTTGTTTTTGGAGACAGAGTCTTACTATGTCACCCTTGGTAGAGTGCTGTAGCATCACAGCTCACAGCAACCTCCAACTCTTGGGCTCAGGTGATTCTCTTGCCTCAGCCTCCCAAGTAGCTGGGACCACAGGCAACCCACCACAACGCCCGGCTATGTTTTGTTGCAGTTTGGCAGGGGCCAGGTTCAAACCTGCCACCCTCGGTATATGGGTCCAGCGCCCTACCCACTGATCCACAGGCACCGCCCAGGCCTACCTGTTGTTCTAGTCTCCTCACAAACAATAGGGCTTTTCCCTGACCCTCCCCCATGCATCCCTTTGTTTCCTCTCTGTGCCCTCTGAACCCAGCATGTTGCTGTAATTTAGTTTTTTGGTTTTTTTGGTATCTTTGAAAGAGATCACAGTGCTGGTCAAATTAGATTCTGACTTGGTTTACTTTGCTACACTGAATCTTTGAATTGCCACTCCCAAACCTGACTTTCAGGGATTAAGTTTATATGTTACTAGTCTTTTATAGAAAGCTAATGGCTACTAGAGCCAAATGGAAAACACAGTGTAATGCTTCTTCATGTCCCAAAGAGGATAAATTACAAAACTGAGTTTTTGTTGGCTTTGTTTTTTTGGAGACCCAGCCTCTGTTGCCCAGGCTAGAATGCTGTGGCATCAGCTTACCTCACAGCAATCTCAAACTACTGGGTTCAAGTGATCCTTTTGCCTCAGCCTCAAGAGTAGGTGGGACTACAGGTGCCTGCCATAATGCCCTGCTAATTTTTCTAGTTTTAGTAGAGATAGGGTCTTACTCTTGCTCAAGCTAATCTCAAACTCCTGAGCTCTAGGGATCCTCTGGCCTTGGCTTCCCATAGTGCTAGGATTACAGATGTGAGCTGTTGTGCGTAGCTAAAACTGAGGTTTTGTTTGTTTTTTTGTTTTTGAGACAGAGCTTCAAGCTGTCACCCTGGGTAGAGTGCCATGGCATCACAGCTCACAGCAACCTCCAACTTCTGGGATTGAGTGATTCTCCTGCCTCCGCCTCCCAAGTAGCTGGGATTACAGGTGCCCACCACAACACCCAGCTATTTTTTGGTTGCAGCCGTCATTGTTGTTTGGTGGGCCCAGGCTGGATTCAAACCTGCCAGCACAGGTGTATGTGACTGGCACCTTAGCCACTTGAGCCACAGGCACTGAGCCTAAAACTGAGCTGTTAAAGCCAGACTTCCATGCCTTTTAGCTGATAGTTTATTTATAATTTTTTTCTTTTGCATGGCCAAAGTTCATACCTATAGTGTTTTCCTCTGAATTTAAGAATTGGTGCTTGTATTATTCTAGTATGATCCTTTTAGTTGGAATGCTTTATGATTTTTAATTTTATATTTTCATTCATATAAGAGAATTATAACTCAGTGTCAATGCTGGGAAAGATGGGTGACAGAAGTACTTTCTCCTTTCTCCATGATGCAACTTATGATTTAGTAGAGGAGACAACACTTAATAGTAGCCCAGGCAACATTAGTGAGGACCTCCCCTTCATCTCTACAAAAAATAGAAAAATTAGCCAGGTGTGGTGGTGTGTGATAATAGTCCCAGCTACTTAGGAGGCTGAGGCAGGAGGATCGCTTGAGGACCTGGAGTTTGAAGCTGCAGTGAGCTGTGATGGCGCCACTGTACTCCAGCATAGGTGACAAAGTAAGACCATGTCTCAAAAAAAAAAAAAAAAACCCTCCAAAACAAAACACAAAACCCAAACACTTGTAAGATTAATAAATGTTGTGAAGGAAATAAACTTAGCCTGAGAGAATGTAACAGAAGGAACTACCTGAGATAGTACGGGCAGAGAAGGTAAGAAGGTAGGGAAGAAACCAGCCTAGAGGTTTGAGTTGAGATTCAGGGAAGAGCCTTCAGGCTTAGGGAAAAGCTTGTGCAATGTCCAGAGATGAGAAAGACCATTTGGGGCAGTGCTATTCCTAAAAGAGAAAGGAGGTGATAAGAGTTTGGGAGACTACAGTCATAGTAAATAATTGGATCTTACTTAAAATGCTGTGGGCTCCTTGGCAGGGAAATAACCTGGGGCTGTTGCTAATCCAGGTGCAAAATCATGGTAAGTGACAGTAACACTGAAGCTGTGACTTGGAGATGCCTATTTTGGAGATGAAATTGATGTTGCTGGTGGGTGGAGGGTAGAAGGGGAAAGGGAAAATGAGGATGATTGGCGTATTTGTGACTTTGTGTCCTGAGGGTTTATCTTTTATTTATTTTTTTTATTGTGGAGAAGGGGCAGGGTAAGAAGGCGGGGGAAGAGGTGCGTGACAGGGTTGGGCCAATGGCATGGTACCACATTGGCTGTATCTAGGTAGAGGCAGTTTCAGGCCGGGCCTTGCTGAGTCATTGCTATGCGGAAGTAGCTCGATGGATCTACTTCTAGTCAGGCTCGGGAAGTTGCA
>CAUYPK010124834.1:0-10255 GCA_963574355.1 Loris lydekkerianus | reverse complement strand
CATAATTGCTAAGCCTTGGAAGAAGCCCAAGTGCCCATCGACCCATGAATGGATTAATAAATTGTGGTATATGTACACCATGGAATATTATGCATCCTTAAAGAAAGATGGAGACTTTACCTCTTTCATGTTTACATGGATAGAGCTGGAACATATTCTTCTTAGCAAAATATCTCAAGAATGGAAGAAAAGTATCCAATGTACTCAGCCCTAATATGAAAATAATTTATAGCTTTCATACGAAAGCTATAACCCAGTTATAGCCCAAGAAGAAGGGGAAAGGGAGGGGAAGGGAAAAAATGGATGGAAGGAGGATAATCAGTGCATCTTACAAGGGTACATATAAAATTTACTAAGTATAGAATACAAATGTCTTAACATAATAACTAAGAAAATGCCATGAAGGCTGTTAACCAGTTTGATTAAAATATTTCAAATTGTATATAAAACCACCACATCGTACCCCATTATTGCATTAATGTACACAGCTATGATTTAATTTAAAAACAAAACAACAACAACAAAAAAACAGTCCAAATCAGGTGCCTCTTAGAAAATCTGAATATTAGGTTTCTGTATTGTGCCAAGGGAGGGCCTCTGGTGGGTGAGTGCCACACATTTTCTTACCAGCTTCAATGTCACTGGTTTCACACTCACCTGAAGTACAGGGGACTCTTAACTGATTTCTGGATTTCTCATAAATGGAATTGGTCCATGTATTATAGAATTCATTTCTCTATAGGGAAAAGAGGGTCTGATACTTCCTATTCTGCCACCTTGATTATGTCAACACTGCCCCACCTTAGTTTCTGAGAAGCAGATGCTATCTCATTCATGGAGAAAGAGAAGCTAAAAGTGGCTGGGTCCTACCAGACATGTTTCCAATCACCTGTTTGTGCACGTGCCCATAGGGGTCACAACAGTAAGAGTGATCTGAGTCTGAGTCAGACTTCACTGGAAGGGGGCTAACTTCTCCCTCAAAACTGGAGGGCAATACCAAATGAATCACAGAGAAATATGCATGAGGAAATAAAAAAAGTATAAGAAATAAAAGTTTTAAAACATCTAAAGTCTAGATATGAAAAATAACTCAAAACAAATGCAGGAAAAGTATCATAAACAGACCAAGTGAGGGTTCATTCTAACCTAAGACTTTGTATTCATGTATTCATGTATTTCTGAAATTGGTCAAAGCTTGGTCCAAGCAGGTTGAAAAGAAAAAGTGTGGGATGTAGGGAGAGGAAGAAAAGGGAAACATGAAGACTAAAAGAGAGAAAAAGGAACAGATGCTCAGGAAACTCTCTGGCCATAGTTTACAAGATTCTGCCCAAGTCTTAGCCAACCTGGTCATGGAAACACAGGCTAGACTAGGCATGGAAGGGTTACTGCACACAACATGTCAAATTACTCCCACTTGCCAGATATGGAGCTAGGAACCAGAAAGAAAGTTCTGCCTCTGGAGAGTTGTTAAGTTCACAGAAATACCTGTGCTGCTGTCTTTAAATTTAAATTTATTATTTTAAATTATAAAAGCCATAGATGCTTAATTTTCAGAATGAAGGCTATATATCATAGAATGTAAAAGTCTAAAAATACTCTCTCATCCTCAATTCTACTGCCCAGTGAACGTCTCTAGACGTGGAGACTGTCTTCTTTCAGACCTAAACACATTGTACATATTCACAGTGCAAAGGGTTTTCTCTTTATAACAGAAAACTGTACACTCTGTGCTGCATTTAATTCTACAACCTTTTTTTTTTTTTCATTTAGAAATACATTACTGACATCTTCCATGTCACCATAGACAGAGTTACTCCTAAATATGTCTAATGATCTAAGTATTCCCCTACTGAAAGACATTTAGGAATTTCTCAAACTTGGAAATTAAGAATGATGCAACGAAGAACCATGCCGATATATCCTTAATCATGAGTTTGTATTTCTATGGTATAGAAGTCATCAAAATAATATGCCCATTTTAAAAAATTTCATAAACACTACCAAAATGCTTGTAATAGGTGGTATTAAGTTAGAGTCTTCCCAAGCATTTAAGAGTGACCGTTTTCCTGTTCTCACACCCATTTTAAAAATGTTGGCCAACAAATAATTTATTTTATTTTATTTTATATTTTTAATGATTTAGTAGCAAGGTTAAAGATTTGGTTTATTGGCCACATCTTCTTATAAATTGTCTTAGCATCCCTTTTTGCTACACTTTTCAATTACTAGTGGCTGGTACAGCACAAAGAAATTTAAGTAACAGCATAGCTCAATAGGAGGAAGAAAGACTTACAGAAAATGCTGTGGACAAAAGGTATCTTCTAAGGGAAGAAGCAGAAGAGAACTACCTTTTACTGCACTCCTACTAAGCACGAGGTATTGTGTTTCTCTGCCCATTAGCTAATCAAAATGGACAGTTGTGAATTGGAGGCAGTGAGCACCACAGTATTCTAAACTTTTATTCCTTTAGTGGCCCCCTGTGGACTTCCAGAGGGATAACAATACTTCATGCTCCAGAGTCCTGCAGAGGAAGTGTAGCTATCTCACTGCTGAACATTAAAGCCAGGGGCACAGAAACGAGAACACTTTGTCCTGCTAACCCAATGGTCATTTATGCTCATGATCAAACCTCACAACTTCCTTACCCAGATATATGCTCATTATCTGAGGAATTTACCTTTATAGTAGAGTAGCTAGGAAGAAAGCATTGAGGAAGAAAAAAAGGCTAAAATGAAGAAAACTGATGAAGAGAACAAACACGGGAGAGAAAGGAGAACAAAGACTTAGAACAATAAAATAATTTTAAGAGATGCTTGATTAGTTACCTGCCAATAATTATTATTTTTCACAGTCATTTCATACAATAGAATATTGTATAATTTCTTAGAACCATTACGTTTCAAATAACCAGAACTCAATTTATGTAGAACTTTTTGGTAACCGATGGTTTCCCTAGCTTTTTCTTTATTGCATTATATGCATTATCAGTAAACTAACTTACAGACAAAGCAAATTACAAGAATTTCTCTCAGAGGAGAAAGACCATATGTCAAGAAGATAACCCAATAGTGAATATTTCTTCTCCCAAATCCACTGGCTTCTCATATAATGGATTTGAAAGAAATGAAACTCAATTGATAACATTTCTCATATTTATTTACTGAACATTTTGGACTAGTGATCGTAATGACTATCTTGAAAAAAATTTTTAGAATGCTAAGATGCCCCCGATTGTCAGACATTTAATACTCTGCTCTTTTTACAGTAAGAATTTTAATATATATTTAAAATAATCACAGAATTTTAAATACAAAAGTTATATCAGACTGATAATTAATGAAAAATGTAATTAATAACACCAACCCATTCTTTAAGCATTCTGTTTGTTACTAGCATTCTGTGCCATTTAACAACTTTTCCAAGTTGTCTGGCCTAAACTGATGGTTCCTAGCAATACAATAATCTAAGTAGAAATACAAAAACTCAGAACGATAGCCATAAATACAATTGTCTTTCCTGCTGACTTTTAACTTTTGCTTGCTTAGCATTTACGAATGGCCTCTTGGCCAGCTGTGGAGTATGACTGGCATCAAGATCTGGAGGACTAGTTAAGAGAAAACTGAGGAGACTAGCCTTCTATTTCTAGGCCTGCCCTTATTCACCCCTACACTGGTGATGAAAAGCAGTGAATGGGATTCAATAGCTCTCATAATTACACAAATTCCTCCATCTATGCCTGTTCAATGGGAGTTCAAATACCAGTTTAAAGGCATTTAAATATAAATAACTCTGATACAAGGGAGCTATTTATAGGAATCAGTAACTTAACTGGTTTCTAATTGCTTTCAGGTATATGATCCATGAAGTGCTAAGACTCTTATTTAAGGACAGGCTTTTGAATAAGATGGCCTTTTGGCAGTCTTTCTCCAAGTAACCCAAAAACATTCCCCAAAGATCTTATATTCAGTGTCTTTTTTTCTGAAACTAAAGTCTATGTCTCACCTTCAGAAAACCTTCCCATGAAAGAAAATTGAAAACATAACTTATGCAGACATAACTTATGTCCTGGTTGTCCACACAGAACGGGCTCTTTCCATTCTGCATTCTCTGGTGGAAGGTTCCCCTGGGCATCAAGAGCAACCTGCCGTGGGGCTTTGACACTGCAGAAGACTGGAAGGCCAGTCTACCACATCTGACTGTTGGACACTGGTAAGATTCCTGGCTTTATTAGTTTACAGCCTCATCACACAAATGCCAAATTAATTATCTTTCCATGTTTACATGGAGCCAGAAGGCAGAACTTATGCTTTAAGCTCCTCTATGTGACTTCATTGCATGTAGGTTTTTGAGAAAAAAGTGCCTACTCCAGACTCTTCAGAGAAAATATTTCAGAAAACATTTACTGGAGAGTATAAACTATTTGTAAAATTGGGGTACCCAACACTCTGGTTAAAATGGATTTTGGAATCACTTAACCACTTAAGAAATCTACAAGTTTTGCCTAATTTGTGCATCTGCCTTTGTGTTGGCTCAGAAGTCCACATGTTTAAGCATTGCGCTTACTTTAGAAGAATGTTCACACTTTGAGAAATTATTGTTACATCCATATAATACACAATATTTATAGCCATTTTATATCATCAAACAGAACAGTTCTACTTCAGCTAATGGTAAATATAAACTGAACTTTTCACACTATTCTTGGTCTGTGAACCTTTCTTTGTCCTCATGAACAGAATTATTTGATTTGTATTAATAAGCCTGAATGCCATTTTCTAATATTAATTTTTAGCACTAAAATGTTTTACTTGATGTCTGACTTAATTTCCTCATGCTCCTATTTTGAACACTCTTTTTCTGCTCTTAGGGAAGGCAGGCAACAGCTGGTCACCATCCCCTACACTAAGTTGCTTCAGACATCTCAAAACCATCATTTTTTAACAAGAGATGCCTTTTTTATTTTTTATTTTTTTCTGCAGCTTTTGGCCAGGGCTGGGTTTGAACCCACCACCTCCAGCATGTGGGGCTGGTGCCCTACCCCTTTGAGCCATAGGTGCCGCCCAACAAGAGATGCTTTATACCAAATCCTTAAGAATCAGTTTTTGAGGAATGTTAGTGAGCCCTCGGTTTATCTAGGTGCTATCTGGAATCAGCTGAACATGGCAGCGCACGGCCTTTGCCTAGGTATAATTACAGTCTGGAGAAGAATGCAATTTGTGCAACATTCCACTGACCTACAAGCTGACCTTGTACAGGGGCAAATTCACAGGTTGCATTAAACCCTATTAGACATGGCTAGTTTAAGGTAAAGCCTTTCCAGACCCCTGCCACATGCCAGGATTAGAGCACGCCACACATACACACACACACACACACACACACACACACACACACACTATTACATTGCCTACGGAACTTTTGCAATGTCTCCCCAGGGGGAAAAGGTGAGCCTACACCTCACTGTCTAAACCTGTATCTTGAGCCAGTATACACAAATTATTATTATTACTCACATATGTGGATTAAAAAAAAAAAAAACTTGCCTTTTTGAATAAGCATTAATATTAAAAATGGGAAGGCAGATTTGCTACACTGGAAAAACCACACCCTGACCACTCAGCTAGAAAAGACTCACCAGACAGATTGAGAAAGAATTCTGGCCAAGTCCAATGGGATTTGCACATCTACGGAAAAGCCATATACTACATGTCTTCAGCTTGCTGCATGAGCTTGGCAGACAGGGCCAAAGCAAAAATAAAAATAAATGGTGCGCTGAATGGACCACAAATGCTGGAAGTATTCTCAGCCGAGTGAGTTTGGCATACCTACAAAATTAAGAGACTCACAGAAGCCTTCTTCTTCCATGGAGCTTTCCCTGCCTGAAATAAAGACAATTAATTTCTACATCTACAGCTTTGCGAGATACAAAACTTATTCCAGCCCATGCCAAACCAATAAGACATTCTATTCTTTGGTTTAGTTCTCACAATGGAACTTTCTCAGTCTTAGTTATAGATTTCCATCTCCAGCAAAGATGTTTTATAATAGAATACGGAGAACGGGCCCCATGTCTATTTAGATACAGCCACATGTGTTATCGCCAATGAACATCTTCTGGCTGTTTCAGGCAGATAAGTGCATGTGAAAGTTGCTGCTGTTACCTTTCCTGTCTGAATCAACTCCTCCTGTCCCACCCAAAAACAAGCAAGCAAATGTAGAATCCATATATGTGGGTACACACTTACTTTTAGGACAATGATATGCAGCTGAAAATCCCAAATCCAAAACTCCCAAATTCCAAAATACGAAATGTTCCCAAATGCAAAACTTTTTGCACACCACTATGGTCAAAGGATTTTGGGCTTTTGCATCTGAGATGCTCAAATGGAAAATTTGAAATGGGAAATGTTTCTGGTCCCAGGCATTTTAGATAAGGGACACTTAACCTATATACCAAATAGCTAAGTGTGGCACTCTTTCAGCTAAAAAGAATCCATGAGTACGTGGCTGGCCCTTTCTCAGCAAGACTGAACAATGCATACACACACACAGAATCATGGGAGAATGCAACGGACATCATTCCACTCCAGCTATTGTGGTACTATCCCTGCTATTTCTAATATGGCAGTGACAGGTAAGTAATGGCTCCCCCCAGCCAATGCCAGGAGGGAGTGCCCACCCGAGGAAGGCCAGGACTGAGTTGGCAGCCATCTGGCTTTCTCTCCTCAAGGAGAATGAGCGCTTCCTTGGAAACATGCAATCGTTTCTTGGCAAGTGCCCAGGAAAAGAAATGCTGACTCAGGCTCCTTCCTTGTCCCCTTCTTCTCCTGTGCTCCAGCCCTCACCCTCCCCAACACTCCTTGGCATCACACTCAGAGGAGCTGGTGGCTGGCGCGGCAGTGCCACATTATGAAATGTCATCTGACTTGGTGCAAACAAGCCCTGGCTGCTGATGGCCAGCGTGGCCTGGTATGCTTCAGGGTAGAGGCCTCTGTCAAGCGGCCTGATAATGCCATTAAAATAAGCTTTCCACACACAGCCCGATAATCTGTCCCATTAAATATTTCAGGGAAAACTATGCTTCACTGTTCTGTCAGACTGTTAAGTCTGAATCTCTTCCATGGCCTTATTTTTAGGGACATATAAAATTGCTCAGATGAAGTTTACTTTAAGGATTTAGGCTCTTCACCAAGAAATGTGAAAAGGCAGATTGTCACCCTGTCCTGAGTCTGAGAACATATTTGGCACCTCATCTCTGTACTGATGAGACAGAAAAACCTTTTCATTGACTTTCAGGCTGACGAATGCAAAGGCAGTAGAGGCCACAGCAGGTGAAGGCTCTGGCTGGGTGTGGGGTGTGGACTAGGACAGTGGTCGGGAGGTACTTATGGTTTTGGAGCTTTTGATTTATGTAGAAAACCCCAAAGCAAAATCCCATGTATTTTTCTCATTGCTCATGGAGTCTTGAGAGAGAAAGTGCCCAGGAGACATTCACGTGTTCATTGTCATCTCTTCATACAGAGCCAAAGCTACCAAAGCATGGCCATGCTGACAGGTTGATTTTGAACTTCTAGACTCCAGAACAATGAGACAATAAATTTCTGTTGTCGTAAGTCACCAGTTTGTGATAGTTTGTTAAATCAGCCCTAAGAAACTAATATCATAGTGCTTGATATTTCTAATAATCTTCCAGGTAATTCTTATGTTGCTAGTCCATGGACCATATTCTGAGTGGTGAAGTGACAGCAATTTTGTTTGCTATCACTGGAATGTAGTATAGTGCTTAATATATATATGCATGTAGGTTTATATAATTCACAGTTAAACATCTGGAAATGTATCCCTTTTTCTGTCATTCTCCATGGATTCCTCTACTAGAGCTATGTGCTCAGTCAATAAGGATCACAAATAACTTCCTTAAAAGGCCAATCCCAAATACACAGATAGTCATACTGCTCTCCTAAAACCTCAAATAACGAAGTTTGTATGACCTTTGGACTTCCTGTCTTATCTATATAATTTCTCATCTAATAAAACCTTCAACCTAGTCTGAAACTAGTATATCCTTGGTGGGTCAAACAGGGCTTTTTCCTCCCCAAGACTCAGAGTGTTAGGCTTTTGAAAAGAACACATGCTAATAATTACTCCAAGCTGGTTAGAGATAATGGGCAACAGAAAAGTTATTATCTTCAATGTCATCGTATGTCTTTGATATGATAATCATTGCATTCAAGATATCAGAAATGATGGATGGCCTTTGATTTAGACTGCATCCATGATGCAAATTACCTGGCTCTTTCCCACTCCTGCTTGGAAGGTGAAGAGCTAAGGACAGTGAGTTCTCCTAGCCTCAGGGCCTTGAGCCACTGGATGGCAACATCTGAGGCAGAAATCAAAGGGAAACACTTCCTCCTGTAAAGACACCTACGGCAACTTTCCATTTTCCTTTTGCAGACATACTTCCCCTAGAACGGCCTCTTGCATAGTTTTAATTTCCGTCATTGCCGTAATAGACAGTTTACAAGTCACTCTATTCTGTTAGTTTTCTAGCAACTGTTAATATAAATATCACACTGCTTTTGGGAGGCTGAGTTCTCTCCATAACCATAAAATGAAGATTCCAGAAAATGGCTGTTGAAAAAGAAAGAGGAAATAGTACCGTATTTTAGCACTCATTTTAGAATTGCTACAGGACTCTGTTAGGACTTGCAGAACATATCCAAGCACATTCTCCCAATAATCAGTCTTGTCCTCCTCCTTACTCTCATAGCACCTGCTATCATTTATACTTCCATTCAGTCTTCCACGGAGAGCAGGGGTGTCCAAACTGTGGCCTGTGGGCTGCTTGCTGATTTTATTTTATTTTATTTGCTTATCTGTAGTGTCAGATATCACAAAAGGATGCACACTAATCAGATTTCCTTAGTGTTTGTGTATTTAATGTGTGGCCCAAGACAATGCTTAATCTTCCAATGCGCAGCAGAGGAAAAAAGAAAAGGTTGAACACCTCTGATAGGTGTTACCTCTGATAGATAACACAGTGGTCTAAGATATCTACACAACACCACCCAAAAAGAGTGAGCACCTACGACTGGAATCAAATACACGTGCCCTGAGGTTCTCTCAGATGGGCAAGAGCATAACAAACATCACAAGTGATTTTCCCAGAGACCCCAAAGGTCTGACTACTTCATGAAAAGTCCTGTGTCATTTCCCTTGAAATAACTATTCCAGCAAAGATGTACCTCCCTAATCAGTCATGTTCCAAGGCACCTACTTTGAGTTTTAGGACAGTAGAGTCAAAGCCTTTCCACTTTTTTCCCTTACAAAATCAGCCCAGAATTATGAGACTGAGGATCTGAGATGCAAAATCTGTCTTCAGTCAAACTAATAGACCCCTTCCATTTCTAAAACAGAAAGTGTGAAGTTAGAAGTAGTCGGAGGTGTGGTGAATTTCTTGGCATAGTGGTGGAAGGCAGAACACTGGACGTGTGTGGACAAGAGGGATTGCATACTAGGAAAGGGATGGGTAGGTAAGAATCTAAAAATAAAGCACTGGTTTTAAAGTTAGCACATGGAGCAACGAGGTGCCTGGTGCGTAACCCACCTGTCATGATCAGGAAGGAGTTTCTAGAGAAATTAAACCAGATTTTAGAATCCGGGACATCAGGCAAAGCAGAGCATGAGTTTAGGTCTCATGTTGGAAATGGGGTGGTTATCACTATTCTGCATCCTTCATCCTGGGTTTCTCTGCCAGGATGCTAGCAGTCAGGCTAACACCCACACTCTAGAGTATGCATGCAGCAGAGAAACACCAGAGAGACAGCTCAGGGCACCGATCATTGGTGCCTCTGTGGTGCAAGGTGGAAGTGGGCTGATGGACTGATCAGGAACTCTTGGCAAAACTTTGAAAAGTTGGGAAACATCATGCAAAATACACTATGCACAGTGTGAACTGCAGTGATTTTCTAGGATCCCAGGTGGGCTGTGAAAACGTGTCACATTTTTACTCTTTCTTTTGATCAACATAATGTAAGTGTGCTGTGGAAGTTTAACTATAGGTCAAGCGTGCCATGAGATAAAATAGGTTGAAATACACTGGTTTAAAGGACAATAAACATGTACTCACATCCACATCAAGAAATTGAGAATTAACCCAGATGCTTATCATCATTTGATCTTTGACAAGCCTATCAAAAATATTCAGTGGGAGACTCCCTATTTAATACATGGTGCTGGGTGAACTGGCTGGCGA
>CAUYPK010124831.1:0-21922 GCA_963574355.1 Loris lydekkerianus | reverse complement strand
ACAAAAAAAAACCAACCAAACAAACAAACAAAAAAACTTGAGCAGGAACAGTCTCAGAGCTGGTATGAATCTTTGTTCAGCAAGTCACCCTGGCTCACAACTTTAATTTCAACCATAGCAGGCCCACTTGTAATCCTATTACTACTATTAACTTTCAGCCCCTGCATAATTAATAAATTACTGGCTTTCATCTGAGCTAGAATTAATACTGTTAAACTAATGGTCTTATGGGCACAGTATACCCCCCTCAGCACTGAACGCACCAGCAATGGCATAGAGCTAGGGCTCGTAAAACACATTGAAGAACCATGATTGGATCTTCTAGGCACAAGAGAAGGGGGAAATATAAGGACCAAGTTAACTCCATTTTGTTAAAACTAATTTCATCTTGTCCCTCAATCTTCATTTTGCAGCTGCATACCAAAGGCGTTAGGCAACTTGTTCCCTCCTCTGTCCCCCATCCTTGCCCCATGATCCATGACCTTGCACAATGTCTGCTCCGAGTGATAGCAACACTCTCCCAGACACCCAAGGAGAAATACTGCTCAGTCCCCTAGACCCCTATCAGCTCGACCCAGCGGCTCACTTCACACCCCCTCCCTTTTCTTTCCTTTCTGTACCCTTAAAAACCTCCCTCCTTTTCGAGATCAGGGCTTCTCTGCTCTCCTGCTGCACCGGGACCAGGGAGTCCACGCTTGAGCTTGTAAATAAACAACCTCTTGCTTTGGCATCAGACTTGTTCTCCGGGTGATTTATGTGGGGGATCCCGCAACTTGGGCACAGCAACAGCATTATTCATAATAAATAATTAGAAACAACATAGGTGTCCATCAAAAAAGGAAAGGTTAAACAAAGTAGTGCCACTGTGAAAAAGAGGTCATTATGTACACCAAAATGAAAGCCATCTGACATATTTTTCTAAATGAAGAAAGCAAAGGTGCAGAACAGTGTGTGGGGAAAAAAGACCATTCCCTAATATCTTTCTATGTTTGTAAAAGCACAATCTCAGAAAGCACACATAAGAACCTGATAATGGGGGTTGACTCTGCAGAGAAGAAATGGGTGGAACAGGGACCAGGAGGATGGCTTGCTCTTCTTTGTGTTTCCTAATTTTATACTTTGAATTTGTGCCAAATGCATATTTTTGAAGAATAAATAACATTACAAAAGGAAATAAAAAGCAGGATTCTATAGTTAGACAAGGCCATAAATCTTAGCCCTTCCACTTACCAGATGCATGTCTGAGTACACTGTCTGACCTCACTGTGCCATGGTTTTCTCGATTTCTAAACGTGAATAATGTCATCTACCATGTTAGATTACTGTGAGGATTGAAGGCCCATCTAAGGGTTCAGTAAGCGGTATCCACTGCCACCATAATGATCACCCATATCACAGCAAGTAAAGCACATCACAAAAAGGATCACAAAATGGTCTTGCTCTTTGCTGGGCCACAGATTTATCCCCAGCACAGTCTAAACACTGACTTCAGTTCAGACTAAAAGTGCTGCTCAGATAGCCCCCATTCCTGACTCTAGTCATGGCCAGAGTAGAACCTTGTCCTAAGTGGAAGCTGCAGGAAAACCAATGAAATCGTGTGGCATCAGGCTAGAGGTATAGCTGCAATTAATCTGATTTAAAAGCTTTCCAGTATAACTCCCCCATTTCTGGCAGGAGTGCAAATTGGTTCAACACTTTACAAAACTGTTGGGCGATATTGACTGAAGCTAAAAATAAACCAACCTTATAACCAGTGATTTTGTTTCTCTGTATACGCCCAACAGAAATTAATGCATATGTCTTCACAAAGACTTATGCAAGAATATATGTTCATAACAGCTCTTCATAGTAGCCCAAAACTGTTAACAATCAAAACATTCCTCCTTAGAAGAATGGATAAACAAAATGTGATAAATCCAGGCAATGTTATGCCACCCAGCATCAAGAAAGGATGAACTGGTAGTCCCTAGCACAACATGGACAAATCACACAGACATTGTATAAGGTAAAGGAAACCAGGCCCAAAAGTGAACACACCACATGAGTTCAACAACTGGCCAAAACTTCTCTATGGTGACAGAAGTGAAAATAGTGATTGTCTTGGGAGGACTCAGTCCTGTGAAGTACACAAAAGAAACACCTGGAGTGCTGGAAATGCTCAGTGTCTTGATATGGGTGGTGTCACATGGGTGTCTACAGAGGTAAACAACAGTCAGACACTGCAGAAGGACGTTTGGGTCAACAACAGACCACACAGATGGCAGTAGTTCTTTAAGATTATAATGAAATTGATCATTTTCTAACACCTAGAAACATGTAGCCATTGTAACATCATGGCAAGATGCATTACCTTTTCTAATATTTAGATATGTTTAGATAACACAAATACCTACCATTGGGTTACACTTGGCTACAACATTACATACAGCAACATTCTGTGCAGGTTTGTGGCCTAGGAGTGACAGTCTACACCATCCACATAGGCGAGGTGTGTGGTAGACTAGTCCATGTAGCCTGTAGATATATGAGCACTCTCTGACGGCCACACAGTGATGAGGGCATTGAATGATGATCTTCTCAGAACGTATTTCTGTTGTTAAGCAGCCCATGACTATGGTCAGCAAGTTCCACAGCCACACTTTGTGCATTCTACACATTTATGGTATGCGTCACACCCCAGATAAAAAGGACATAAGTAACAATAAAGCTCTCTCCTGAAATTTTCCCCAGTGCCTCCTGGTGCCCACCTCCTCTCGTTGGCCATCTTTTATCTAAGTCGTCATCCTTCCCTTTGTCACTGGGTTCTGTTCAAATTGGTCCTGGAAAATATTTCTACCAGGATGGCCTTCTTGAGAGGCCTCCTTATCCCCAGGTGTCTGGCCTTGACAGCACACTGGGTGTCTTCACTGTGGGAGCAGCTGCTCACACTTCCCCAAGGCTTCCTCCACATAGAATTTGGGTGGGGGCTAGGCGAGGGGTCCTGCCAGCAAGGATGTGAGGGAACAGATTGCCCTTCATTAGGGCTGTGGATCTCTGTGGGAAGCTGACTGCCCAAAGTGGAAAACAGGTGCCTCTGATCAACTGAGGAGCATAAATCCACCTACAACTTCAAGGAGGGTTTTTATTATTATTATTTGTTTGGTGTCATAAGCAGAGAGAAACAGATGGAAATCAGAATTGCTAATGTTCCATCTAAGGCCCTTGAAGGCTCTTGGCTTCCACTCCAAGCTCCCTCTGCTGGTTCCTGGGAAAATGCATTTACTTAGCCAGTGTCTGTATTCCAGACAGAACTGGCCTCAGGGAGGGTATTGCGGGCCAGAAAGCTAACTTTCACAGTGTCTGCCTTCTTCTCCACCCCTTCACTGAGTCCCAGGGGTGACCGGCTTTCCTTGTTAGCCCCATAGCAGGAGAGCCAGGAGGCTGTGGGAGATTGGAGGGTGACAGTTTAGACACTTCCCCACCCAACATATACAGCATTTCTAGGGACACTGATTCCTCGGGAAAAAACTAGGGACATTCATCCACAAAGCCATTTTCCTAAAGAATATAGAAAGTGACCCAAAATACCTCTGTCTTCGATGCTCTAATTTATACAGAGTTAAAGGGTAGAGGAGAGGTGGCCTTTAAGGCCAGAGTTACAAGCTGCTTAAAATAAATGCATCTATTTCCATCTCTAGGCCCCCTCTAGGGAATCTTGTCTCTCAGGAATTCTTAAGACTGTTTTTATCTGGAGAAAGCTGGGAGATTTGTGAACTTGTGCCCGACTGAAGGTAGGCGCCTGCTTTTGTTCCATCCTAAGGCCTCAGAATTCTCTCCTATGTCATTAAAACCACTTGAGGTGTAATTATAGCTCCTCTGCCCACTGACCCTGGAGCAGGGCACAGGAGGCAAGACACAGAATGCACTCTCTTTAGGCTCCTCAGGGCTCTCCCAGTAACAGCTATTTAAAGCCCCGCCAAACCAACCAACGTCTGCAGTCTTATTGGAAATAACGTGTCTTTTTATTTTTATTTTGCCAATTCCAAGATCTGGTTGGATTTGGATAAACCATAGCTTTAAATTCCTCAATAAATATTTGAATTGGCAAAGAAAAGAGGAGCATCAGAACACAGCCCAAAACCTCTGCTCTGGTTTCTGTCTGGGCTGACAGCCAGGATTCCCGGAATCTCCAGTGTTGGAGAATGTATTTGCCCAGATCCATAGGACTGGCAGGACAAAGTGTAAACATTTCGATAGCCTGGACTCCGAAACAGTAGCTTGGGAAATATCTGCCTTATTTTTTTAAGTGTTATACATAGTACAAATAATAATCCCCATTGTTGAGAACAGCTGTGTTCCATGTGTATGCACTTTGACCCATGTGACGGATCAGAGGCATGTGTGTGCCACACTCCCAAGAGCTTTCCCTGGGCCATCTGAGATTCCCCTCCTGACTCTCCACCATCCTCTTGAGCTTAAAGAAGCCTACGCCATACAATGGATAAGCAAGCCACTGCTAGGGAGATAGCAAGAAAATTGCCCTAATTTGTTCAAAAAGTGAATCTTTCACACAAATTACAATTTTTAGAAACAGACTGTGTCAGAAAGAAGGCAGACAGAAACACTCTGGCAGAGTTCCTCAGACTTCCTTCACACACACGGTCACACCTGATCTGCTCGTCAATGCCAAGTTTGGTTCTGCTTTGCCTTGCCCCACTCAACATGCTGAGTGTGACAGAACACAGTGGGCTTGGTACTCAGGGTGGAGCTGTGCAGCCCTGGCCTAGAGCTAGCAAGAGGAGACTGTCAGGCAGAAGAACCCTCTGAGGGAGGAACTGCTGCTGGGCCATGTGGCAACATGGTCACCAAGGCTGAGCAAGCAGCAGTTCCCAGCATCCATTCTGAGGCTCCCAGGCTGTTAATATTTTTATGCCCAGGAAAGTTGGGGAAATGCTTGATCAAAATTAAATGGGTTTCTTTGTCAACAAGACTCCTAAGAGCCTTTAATGTGTAAATGAGGATTACAGTTTTCAGCCACTTAAACAACCTGTTAGATCTTAGATTCTCTTTTATTTTTCCTAGCTCATCTCAAAGGGTTAATAAGCTGTACGGTTCTAGTGTCAGGTGGATCAAATTGAAAGCTTTATTTCTTAGAATCTCCTTCTCTGTGTGATTCCTAGTTCAAGTTGACTAAAAGTAGACCTTGCATGAGACTGATGAAGTGGAAGTAAGGCCGTAACCATTTCTCACTGAAGGTCTCTGAGGCCAGAGAAAGTGACAGAACAACAGAGGTGCCAAGGGGATCCAGTTAGTTCTCATTGCATTGTGCCTAGCTGTTCTTCCCACTTTCTAGCCCTAAGCACCACAGTGGCTGCAGACCTACACCGGATGCTTGATTACCCACAGGTGGCAGCTGCGGGAATACAACGGCTTCCCACATACCTACCATGAATCCTGCCTTCCCTCTTCCACTTCCGCAGCTGGGCCAGCCAAACTTCTCAGATTTCTCCTGCAAGCTCCAACTTGCCCATCCAAGTCAGGACTTTAGAGGAATGAATGATGACTATGATTCTACAACTTCGCCTTTGAGAGACTGTATTGGTTTCCTAGGGCTGCCATAGGTTGGTTGAAACAACAGAAATTTATTATCTCATGGTCTAGAGACTAGAAGCCCATGACCAAGGTGTCTGCAGCAGGGGCTACTTTGTCTTTACATGATCTTTTCCTCTGTGTGTGTCTGTGTCTTAATAGCCTCTTCTTATAAAGACACCAGTCATATTGGATTAGAGCCCATCCTAGTGACTGCATTTCACTTTAATCACCACTTTAAAGAGCCTTTCTCCAAAGTCTTTCTCCTTTCTGCCAAGGTTCTGAGAACTAGGACCTCAACATATAAATTTGGGGAGAGACACAATTTAGCCCATGATACAGGCCTTTACTTCACAACGCCTTTCACAAGTATGAAAAATCCAATTCTTATAATAAATCCCTTATCCCAGACATATACTGTGGTTCCAATTACTTGACTGAATGGAAATACAGAGTTGGCACCAGCAATGGACCGCTGCTGTGAAAGAAAACACAAACAAGTTGCATTGGTGTTGGGACCAGACAGCAGGTTGTGGCTGAAGTAGCCAGGTCAGGGGATGCTCCTGCTTCTAGCCTGCAAAGTGGCAGCACAGGCTGTGGCTGGGGCTGGGCTGGAGTGCCTCAGGGCCAAGAGTTCAGGTGGATTGCCCCCAACCAAGCCTTAGTCCAGCCGCAGTGCTCTGTACTGATGGCTAAACCCAGAATCTGAAAAGGCAGCCCTTCTTAAGGATTCCCTGCCTGCTCTCGCCACCTAGCAGAGCACCAGGACTTCTAACAACAAGGAAACAGCTATCTTCTCCAGATGACCAGAGATACATGCAAAGCAATTAGAGAATCACTTAAGACTATCTATGGTTAACTATGTGTGTGCCACAGACAATACATGTCCCTCCTCGCCTCTACATTATGTTCTGGCCAAACAAAACCACTTACAGGTTCCTGAAATGACAGGCTATTTCATGCCTCGGGGCCTCTGTCCAACTGCTCCCTACCACCTGGAAGCCCTGCCAGCATAGCTGCCTTGCAAACATCTATTCATCTTTCAAACATCACCTTTTCTATGAAGCTTTTCCTTTTGAAATTCAGGTAGCCATCATTTATTAAGTATTTTCCATGTTCTAGGAAATGTGCAGAGTACTTCATCTGATCCTTTTGACAGCTATCCCCTTGACTCTTATTCCCTCTTACAGGTGAGAAAACTAAAGTTCAGAGAAATTAAGTGATTTTCCCAAGGTCACCCAGTAGGTGGGCTTTAAACTCAGACCACTGCCATCTAAGCCTGGCTCTACACATACTCATAGGCGCAATATATGCTGGTCCTCTGAAACCAGGTTTGAGTCAGAGAGTGAGGACACCCTGGGTCCCCTATCAGCATCCTGAGTTTTATAGCAGTCTAGAGGTCAACAACCTCATCTGAGACCTTTTGTTTCTAAGCAGGGCACCCATCAGCATCTGGATCTCTCTCAAACCACCTGGAAAGGATACAGAAGTGTCACTCTGCATCGGGGGGCACCCTTCTTCTAAAAGACAGCTCCTGATCATCAGAAGCTCTCAGAATCTTCCAGATTCTCCCTGCAACAGAAGAGCTAAGAAGGAGGATATGACCTAGGCTCTAATCTGATCTTGCCACCACATTCTCTGCTCCTAGACCCTCTAGTTAGGGGTTAAGAGGCAAGGATCTAGTCTGTCTTTTAGGCACCAGGGCAGGGGCCAAGGCTATGTTTCCCTGTCTTCATTTCCCAAAACATGATTAGGACCTTACCAAGTTGTGCCCAGCTCTATCTTCCAGTCACCTGATCACAAGATCACTCACCTGAACTCCCATTTGTCCCTAGTGACTGTGTACATGTCATATGTATATGTGTGTGTATCAGAATATAGTGAATGCTTTGCATGTATTCTATCTAGTCGTCTAATGATTAGTATAGTAAACCCTGCTTTACAGAAGCTCAGCAAGGCTAAACCGCTTGCTCAACAATGCATGGTTAAAGTGAGGCGTTGACTCACACCTAGTTATGCTAAACCTAAATCCCTGAGTCCTTTATAAAATCCCACAACTCCTTACACACAAGTGTTCTCCAGGCCTTCTACTCACCTTTCAAGGCCTAACTTGACTCAGCTTCCCAGCAAGGCTGTTCCTACCCCTCTCCAGTCAAAGCCAACCAGCCTCTCTCTGTATGTCCACCATGCCTTGCTCACATTTCTAGCTGGGTATCAACCCAATGTGCGGAAGGTGCATTGTTATGTGTCTCCCCTACCCCTAACTGCAGTGTGAGCTTTGAGGAAAGGCAGCCAGTGTTAAAAGCCTTCACCACCTCTGCTCCATATCAAATTACTGCATTGGGTAGCACATTTGCTATATGATCTAACTTCTTTGTAAGAACGTTCTTCTGCTTCCTGTGGCTCACTTCCAAAAATCCATATTTGCATCACTTAAGCTTTCAAGGTTATAGGTGAAGAGTTTTCTTATCGAAACAAGTGACCATAGTGAATACTTCTCAAAATAAATAGGATTCCATGCTTAGCAAAATGTTGGCCCCTTAGGCATTCAATAAACAACTGTTGAATGGATGAATGAATGATGCTTAGTCCTTCAAATGCCCCCAAAGACATTTTTATTCCCAGAATTCCACTTAATCCTAAAAGAAAACTCAAAGATTTGAACAAAGTTTATGACCAAGCAGGGATTGATACAAACGGTCTCTAACAGCAAAGTTGTCTCTTGCCCTTTTTTTTTTTTTTTCTTATACCTTTTTCATCCTCTCCCCCTTTTGGTTTCTTGGTAAACCATAGTATGCTGCTTAGACATTGAGATCAGTGTTTTAAAATAAAAAAATTAAATGACATACATTTTTCCCCATAAAAATGCTAAACTTTTACTTAAAAAGTACAAATAAATCTCAAAAGAAGGATAAGAAACTTGTCATCCTATAAAGCTTCAGTTGTGAACTCTAAAAGAGCATGAGGAGCCAATTCCATTAAGATTTAATGCACAAGGGCAAAGAATGTAGACACTGCTGTCTGCAGTGCCACTTAACTATGCCCTAAAAGAAGGTGCTTGCCTATGCTAAAAGACCAGAAAAAAAGATGTGAAGGAGTAAAAAATAAAATAAAATATACAGCTATCATTTTTTAAAAATAACATGCTCCTTACAGATGTAACAAAAAATCTACAGCCAGCTAATATACCTTTAAAATAATTCAGCCAGGCAGCTAGATATAAGATAATCACAAAAATCACATTCTACCACATTGTCAATAGCCAACTTAACAACATAATCAACAATAAGATATACAATAATCAAAAAATAGCACACATAATAAAGACAAAAACAATATAGTATCTATGAATCTAAAAAATGACTTTCATGGTGTTATTTTTAACTCTATACAAAAATATAAATAAAAATATGAGTAATTGGAGAGATATACTATGCTCAGTGACAGCTTAATATGGTAAATATGTTGTCTCCCAGAATATATAAAATTTAATGCAATTCCTATCAAAATTGCAGTTGGAGTTTAAAAAAATTGACAAACCCCTTCCAAATTTTTTTAAATTTCAGATTAATATGAGGGTACAAATGATTAGTTTACATTGTTTGCATTTGTTAGGTAAAGTTCAAGTTGTAGTTGAGCCCTTCACCCAGGAGCTGTGTTGTATTTTTAAGCAAGAATGCAGTGTCATAAATTGCTAAGTCAATAAAAGTTGAAGAGCCAAAATAAGATATTCATGCTAGGGTCATATAACCTACTAAAAAGCCACAGTAATAACAATAGTATATTACAGGCATTGAAATGAAAAAGACTGAGGATACCTAATAGACCAATGGTGTCATGCATGTATGGGAACTTACATATGATCAAAGTAATACCACAGAGCAATGGGGAAAGAAGATTGTTTAGTCAGCATGGAGAAAGTATGAAGAAACTGACTTGCCATAGGAGAAAGAGAAAGCTGGACAGTTAATTTATGCTGAACAATTCCAAACGGAATAAACATCTAACATGGAAAGTAAACATATAAACCTCATAGTAGAAAATGTACTTGACTATCTATAATCAAATATCTAAAAGCACAAACCATAAGGGGAAAAAAAAATAAACATCATGATTTGGCAGTTATGGAATTTAACAGAAGCACCACAAAGTTAACAGATCAGTGACAAACTATTAATAGAAGGATAGAAGGAGATGTACCAATGATTGATTAATATCTAAACTCTAAGCTCTACACAGAATTCTAACTCATCAAGAAAAAGAAGGCAAACTCGATGTTTTTTAAGAGGCAATGATATGAATAGGTAATTCACAGAACAGAAAGCCAAATGAATAATGCGTTAATGCTCTTACTTGTAGTAATCAATACATACAAATTAAATCATGAATGAGGCAGTTCTATACCCATCAGGGAAGCAGAAATTAGAAAAGTGGGTAATTCATAATTGAGATGAGGATGTGAGGAGTTGGAAACACTTTGCCCTGCCTGCTAGGAGTTTTAAGTTGATACAGCTGTCTTGAAAAGCAATTTAGCAGAATTTAGTAAAATGATGGGTATTTATGTCTATAATCTGGCAATTCCACTCCCATTTATACATCCCAAAGATTTGGCAGATATCTAATAAGGGAACCAGTATGAGAATGTTTATCAACAGTGTCATTAGTTCTAATAGCAGGAAGTTAAGCTTGAGGGTCCATCATTGGAGGGATAATTAAGTAAAATGTGCTGGAGAATAAAATACTGGGCAGCCATGAGATGCTGTGGACTGAATGCACATAAATCAAAATAGAAAGACTTGAAAGCATGGGTAATATCAATGGGGAAAGTCAAAAGCAGAATGGGTTTTATGGGGCAATACTTTTTACATAAATTAATGTCCAAGCATACACAAAACAACTGCAAGGATTTTATAATGAGACATGCCTTCTTAAAGTAAAACTTGTCAGAATAAGAGCTGGTGAAAAGTAGAGGAACTGGTATGGTAATCAGGGGCTGGGGAAAGGGATAAATGTGTAGCCAACAAACAGACCTGGAGAGTGGCCCTGTGTGGACAGGAGGTAATGGCAGGAGAATGAGGAGCTCCTTAGCACCCCACATCCCAGCAGAGGAGTAGGGGAGAAAAGAATAAAAAGGGGAGAGCACATGAGCAAGGGGATGAAAGAGCCAGCAACAACTTTGGAGCAAAGCGCCTGGCTTCTAATCCTGGCTCTAACACTTACTTCATGGAGTGCACCCTATGAAAATAACTGCACTAGACTCTACCTCAGTTTACTCAGCTATAAAACAGAAATGCTGACAGCACCCACATCAAAGGGTGTGGTTTCGATGTTTACACAGTATGCATGCAAAACACCCAACGAGTAGTAGGGACTCAGTAAACGTTATCCATGATTGTTTTTATATCAGTTCTGTGTTTAATAGGAACTTTCAAAGAACTAAAGTGACATCATGATGAGACTATACCTGGGGTATTTTAATCAGCCATCACCTGGGTCATTGAGAAGAGAGAGCTAACACATCCGATGGCAGCATCAAAGACTCTATCAGGGCTAAGTCTGGGTTCAGACTGCAGCTCATGTAGGACTTCAGCAGTAACCGGCGAGAAAGAGAAACCGGCGACGTCCTCACCAAATAGCACTTATCCTTGGCCTGTGTGTTAGCCATGGTTCTCCAGAGAAACTAGCAATAAGATGCATGTGTGTGTACATGTGTGTGATTTATTAAAGAAATTGGACGCTGAGAAATCCCACAATCTGCCATCTGCAAGCTCAAGAACCAGGAAAACCAGTGGTGTAATTCAATCCAAGCCTGTAGCCTGAGAACCAGGAGTTCCAATGTTCAAGGTCAAGAGAAGATGAATGCCCTGGTCAAGAAGACAGAAGAGAATTCCCCCCTTCTCTGCCTTTTTGTTCTGCTCTAACGCTCAACAATATCGGATGATGCCCGTGCATACTGGTGAGGATGGATCTTCTTTACTCAGTCTATAAATTCAAATGTTGATCTCTTCCAAAAACACCCTCACAGACATACCCCCAAACAATGAATTACAAACTATCTGGGCATCCCTTTCCCGTCAAGTAGACACATAAGATTAACCATCACAGCCTGGAAGAAGGAATTGAATTTGAAGGGAGTTAAGGGACATTCAGGTTGTGTGAGAACACCCTAGCAAAGATGAACAAATGGGGGGATACTATGTCCGGCCTCAAGGAGCCCTCACTCCCAACTAGCCCAGCTTCTGCCGCTAAGTGACTGTTGATAGCTAGGGTTGTTCGGTGGGCTTCATCTGTTAATAGCTGTAAGACCCCAGCAGCTGTGTTCACTTAATAGAAAGTGTCTGTTAGCAAAACAGAGCCCCAAGAATAAGCACCCACTTCATAGCCAACTATGCTGGAAAGCAGACACTGTCAAACCAAGAAAATGATTTTATTACTCTTATAAATGATTATTCTGCTTCCCTTGAGAACTCCAGAGGAGCTTGTAAGAGAGAAACTCAGCTTCCCAATGATGAGGCTGTTTTCAAATCAGAGCTGGCATTTGCATCAATTTTGCTGAGGGTGAGCAATTCTTTTTTCCCATTCCAATATGATGGAGTGGGATAAAAGAATTTGGTTCTTTAAACAAGAGAAAAATATGTCTGGTACTGCAGTCCTGGGGAAAAGATAAAAGCCCTGGTGATGGGACTGATAGCTGTGGTGAGAAACACCATGTGGGGCTGATGGTGTCCTACAGGACACAGCCAACTGGCAACTTTGGACAGAGTCCATGGCCATCTCTCCACGGCAGCACCTGGGGAAGGGACAAAGGGTCAAATGTTCCCCACACCCATTGGAGTTGCCACCTGTCTATAGCAGTCTATTTCTGCTATGAAATAGTTTTTATTTCTAACTGATTTATATATTTTTCCTGATTTTTCTGATTCTCTGAATTTTCCTCCAAGCCTCCTGTCTCTATATTCCTTGTAGCCTCCCTTTTACAATCATCAGAAATCCCCTCAAAGCTCTGGTCTACATTTGTTGTTCCATGGAGTAGACACCTCCAAAACTCCCAAGTTGGGATTTGGTTTCAAAATCCTTCAAGCTATTCATACCTAAAGCCTATTTGCCAGAAAATGACTACATTTTTTCCGATTTTATTTCTTTCTTGCATTCAAGGTCCTCTACAATTTTGGCTTTCTAACCTTGACTCCCTATGGACTCTCCAAACCCAGGGAAGACCTCACATCCCTTGCCAACGTCAAACTTTGGTTCCTATGTCTGTCCAAACTGAAATGCCTTTACCCTCCTACCCAACTCTGACTAGCCACCCTTTCAGCCTAAGTTTGCTGACCTCCTATTCTAGAGGAGACCATGAGGTAGGGGATGAGGGCACAGAGATGACAAAGGCAAAGATTTTGCTCTTGTACAGTTAGTGAGGGTGAAAGAAAAGGCAAAAGTCCTAGAAACATGATGTGGTCAGCAGAATAGTAAGAGATAGCACAAGGCACCACTTGCATAAGGCACCACTGAGGCACGCCTTGGGGAATGGCCAGAGGAGAGGCAGGAGACCTCCTTCCAAGGGCCAAACATGGCAGCTTCCACCACCTCCAGGAAGCCTCCCCTGACCCTGCCAGCATGACCTTGAGCACACATTTGAGAGTTAGTCAGCACAGGAATTAAGAAGCCATAGATGGGGGCCTGGCTGCCTGAGTTTTGAATCCCAACTCTACCACTTACAAGCTGTGTGGCCTTAGGCAAGTTCCTTAACCTATCTGAGCCTCAGTTTCCTAATGTATAAAATGGACATCATAATAGCACTCATCTACCAGAGTAGAGCATAAGAATTAAATGAGATAAATAATATGTCTGGCACTGTGATAATGCTACAGACGTGTTTGCTGTTACTAGCTGGGGCCTTCATAATACATACAAAGCCTGTGGCTCTTCTCTAACACACCAGAGCCATCCTATAAATGCTAGTGGAAGGATGTATTCAGGAAGATACTGACTTTCATCTGTATGCATATACAGAGGGTGTCAAAAAAAAGTGTACACATTTTACAAAAGGAAAAAAACTGTATTAAATGTGTAATACTCAAGTCACATTGGCTTCTGCAATTACAAGAGGTGTTCAGCGTGACTCACTCATCTTTTGCTATTGGTATATACTGAGCATTACAATTTTAATATAGTTTTTTTTTTCTTTCTTAAAATGCATATACATTTTTTTGGCAACCTCTGTAGAGACACATATATTACCACAACACTCTTCCTTAATCTCCATCATGGCAATTCTTCTGTTAAAAATAGCCTGTCTCATTGGTGCTCTCACTATACATAGACTCTCAAAGAGTGCTGATAACATTACATTTTGATTGGCATTTTAAAAAATAATATAAAAAAGACTTCTGTCTTGAATGTCCAAGAATAGACTATGCAGTAAGTCTTCCAGCTTCAGGCCTCGGACAGAATTGGAAGAGGAAGTGATCATTTGTCGTCTTTCTTTATAGACTGCATTTCTGGCATCACTGCGATGCTAAATAAGACTTTTTAAAAATAGACTTAACAAGCATTTTGACAGAGACTCCATTATGGATACCAGAGAGATGTAGCCCCGGAAAGTCAGCACGTGTGAAATATGACCTGGTCTCAACCAAAGGGCTGGTGGCTACAGCCCTCTCCTGGGGACATGTCCAGTGACAGCAGGCACATTGGCTCCAGAGGGCCATTTGAGAATATGGTGTTGGTTTGACGCTACTTCATGCCTCCTCCCCACTGCTGACACTCACTCCCAGGAGTGAAAGGTAGGATTAGGCGACTGAGAGGTTGTTCACTCACAATGCCCACTACTCTATTGGGGACAGTAAATGAGATTCTTGGGGACACACACCAGGGTGCTTATTTGTTAGAACCTGTCTCTGTGGGATTATATCTAGATTAGACCTAAAATGTCGGTGGATGTTGGCTGAGCACCTTCCTACGCAGAGAGGGAAAAGCCTCTCACTGAAGAGCCGCATCATGGAGTGGAAAGATTTGGGTCACAGTAGATGTACTTGAGCTCTGTGGAGCTGTAGGAAGTGTCTTAGTCTCTGTGCATGCTGAGTCCCCATCTGTAAAGGGGTGATGATAATAATAATTGCTTCATGGGAATGTGGTAGGAAGGTCCAATACTTACTGTTGCATATATGGAAGTGGTTGTTATTATCACCTGGAGATAAAAGCCTGTACAGACAGGATAAATCTTTGTGCACAAAGACCACCCCAGGCAGAGGAGAAGATTTTCTGTTCTGGGGAGAAGGAGACCTGCTGCCACCCAGAACCCCAAAGTAGCCACTGTTATGGCACCCACCCAAAGCGGCTCAAAGGGCAGCTAGCAGATGACCACACCTCTATGCCTGCCACAGCCCCACCCTCCTTCAAATCCTCCACAGAGGCTGCTAACCAGAACCCCTCCCCTACCTCTCTGCAGCCCTGGCCACTGGGGCTTCCTCTTTCTCTCCCCCCCCACCCCCCCACCCCCACCCCCTGTCTTTCTCCTGTTTTTTCTCCTCTGTCTGCTCCAATCACACTCCTTTGTCTTCTGTTAGTTTAGCCCAGCAGTTCTCAACCTGTGGGTCGTGACCCCTTTGTAACAATGAAAATACATCGCAGCATTAGGAAGTTTGAGAACCACTATTTTAGCCAGAAAGAAAGTGAAAAATCATGTTGGGCTTGGGAAATAGAAGGGAAAGGAGCCACCTCTGAACATCCCTGACTCCAGCAAATGTGTCCACCAGCACAGCTAGGATCAAGGCCCCAACCTGGATGTGATCCTATCTGAAAGAGCACTGCTGGGAGGTGAAAGGGATGCCCCAGTGCCTGGCCTGACTTAGTCACTCAGGAAAATGATAGCCAAGGGTAAGAAGGGGATTTAAACCCTTGCAGGCTTGTGGCAGAGCTAGTGTTCCAAACCCCAATTAGAAGCTTTATCCCAGACTCAGCCACATGGTATCCAGGCAGTAAGAAGTCTTTGAGACTTAATCTCCAGCCCTTTCTTTCACAGGCAGGCAGCTGAGACCCAGAATCCAAGCTTCAGGCCAGATATCAGCTGTGCTGGAATTGAAGTGGAGGTCTCTCCGTTCCTCACTGCTCTCTTCTTCCACCTCGTTCACTTGCCTGTCATCGTTGGAAGGAACGGAAGGTATGACTAACTCACACTCAACTATCTCTGCATATCTATAAATAGATAGATATAGATATAGATAAAATACACACACATACCCAACCTATTGATAATGGCAGGTAAGAGGATAGTTTCCTTATTGACTCTTTATATTTTAAAAGATATTTATAAGTTATCTTATATAATCCATCAACAAGAAGACTTCCTGGAGCTCAGCACTGTGCTCACTTCCACAAGAGAATCAACACAGGCAGAAGGTGCCAAATTTACCCTGAGAGAGCTCACAATCTGGGTAGGAGAGACTTGCAGGTTCCCTGCTCAAAGATTTTCATGACAGTTATATTGGGATATAATTCACATGCCACACAATTCGCCCACTTATAGTATACAGTTTAATGGTTTCCCGGCATAATCACAGAGTTGTGCAACCATTACCACAATCAATTTTGTAACATTTTTTATCATCTAAGAAAGAAACTCTATACCCATTAGCAGTCATTTTCCACTCCTCCTCCCCCAGCCCTAGATAACTACTTATCTACTTTCTGTCCCTATAAATCTGTCTACCAAATGTTTCATATAAATAGAATCTTACAATCTGTGGTCTTCTGTGACTGGTTTCTTTCACTTAGCATACTGTTTCAAGGTTCATCCATGCTGTATCATGGCCAAAATATTAGTATGGCCAAATAATATACCTTTGTAGGAGTAGACCACATTTTGTTTATCTATTTACTAATTGATGAACATTTGTGTTATGTGTATTTCTACTTTTTTGTCTGTTGTGAATAATGCTACCATGGACATTTGAGTACGAATTTCTGTGTGGTCATGTTTTCAGTTCTCTTAGGTGGAATTCTCTAAAAGTGGAATTTCTGGGTCATATGTAACTCTATGCAATCTGACCTAAGTTTGTGAACTAGCCACCATGCACTTAACATTAGCAGCACTGTACAAACAACTCAGTAAAGTTTCATAGCCTTTGTATATCAGTGTCTCACAGCTGTGTTCATGTTGACATGTGGTAGTGTCTGGCTATTTGTTGCATGATTTTTTGTGCTGTCATGAGAATACTGGAGCTTGAATTAAAACAACAAGCAAACCTTAAATTTCGTGCTAAACTTTGCAAAAGTGGAAGTGGAATCAGGGACAAGTTGATCCAAGTATATGGGAATAATGCTATAAAGCAAACAGCAGTGTACAAATGGATTAAATGTTTTTCTGAGGGGAGAGAAGGTATCACTGATGAAGAGAAGTCAGGGAAGCTAGTAATGAGCAGAACTGACAAAAACATTGCAAAAATTCATCAAATTGTGTGACAAAATTGTTAGATGACTGTAAGGAGCATAGCAGACCAAGTAAACATAGATAAACAGGAAAACAGATAAACCTTAACTGAAAATCTTGGCATGAAAAAGGTGTGGCTCTTACATCACGACAATGCACCAGCTTACACGGCACTGTCTATGAGGGAGATTTTAGCCAGTAAACAAGTCATTGTATTAGAACACCCTCCTACTCACCTGATCTAGCCCCTAATGACTTTTTTCCTTACCTAAAGATAAGCAAAATATTGAAAATAGGACACTTTGATGACATTCCAGACATTAAGGGTAATATGATGGCTATTTTAGAAAAAGAGTTCCAAAATTGCTTTGAAGGGTGGATGAGGCTCTGGCATCAGTGCATGGCTTCCCAGGTGGAGTACTTCAAATGTGACTGTAGTGATACTCAGCAATGAAGTATGTAGCTCAGTTTTCTAGGGTGAATTCACAAACTGAATTATCACACTGTTCCTATGTTTGACATTTTGAATAATTACTAGGCTGTTTTCCAAAGTGTCTGTACCCCCTTTACATTCCCACCAGCAGTGTATGAGGGCTCCAGTTTTTCCATATCCTTGCCAGTACTTATCTGTCTTTTTGATTATAGCCATCCTAGTGAACATGAAGTGTTATCTCATTGTGGCTTTGATTTTCATTTTCTTAATGCCTTTTCATATGCTTTTGGGCCATGTATATATCATCTCTGGGAAACTGTCTATTCAGATTTTTTGCCCATTTTTAAATTGTGTTATTTGCCTGCTTGGATTTTGATCTTTTGCCTATGAAATAGATTGACTTTATGCTAGGATTTGTAAATATTTTAATCCATTCAAATCCAGAAATACTCATTTTAACATGTTTATGGGCTCCAGTGCCCAAATTAGTATCACAGTTTTTCCATTATTCCAAAGTTGAGACAGAGAAGACAGATCATCAGCCATCTGATGATCAGACATGAGGTGCTAGAAAGACAAGTTCAAGCTTGCCTTTTTCCAATCAGAGTTTGTGAATGCTCATTTCTTCCCAGGTAGACCTGCACTGGACATGTGAGAGGGGATTATGGTGATCTTCTTTCTTACAACAGCATGAGTAGAAACCATCCTTGGAGAAGGAAAAGTGGCCCCCACCTCTCTGGCCAGAGGCCCATGTGGCCTAGAGGCAATGCATTTGGAAATGACTCACTGCACCTGAGAGGATCTTCCACGGTCCCTCCATCCCTTCTCATTTGTTCTTTCACCCACACACAGTAGCCCAGCCAGCCTGAAGTTGGTCAATTATGTGAGCAAGGCAAGTGCCTTGGGTACTGTGAGAAGCATCCTCTGAGCATCTCCTTTTCTATGTGCCAGGTTTCAGGCCCAGAAATATATTGTATTCAGCGAACTATTCCATGACCTTAGTTAATTATGGCCTGGCGGGCAAACAGGCAGTTTCTGTCCATGTGACATGCTTTGATAGAAGGACTCATAAAGGATTGGGGGCACTAAGAGAAAACCTCAGTCAGCCTGTCCTAGAAATCTTCCTGGGAGAGCAACCCCAGGCTGGCTCTAAAGGTTTAACAGAAGTTATTCAGGCATCCCTGACTCAGGACATAGCACCTGTCCATATCCCAGCACAGGGGAAATTTCAATGATCTATAGTTCAACTTTATTTGATCAATAGTGTTTATAATTAAAAAACATGTGTACTCTTTATTTTTCTTCATTTGTTTGTACATTTAATAAACATAAGGAAAAGCGAAAAGACAAAAACTGTATCTACAAGAAATCCCCCAATTGTAATCATGTCCTTCACTTACCCTGAATTTCATTCCACCCAACTCTAGATTTAAACAGCTGTGCTCTGAATTCACAGATGGACTGTAGCTTTGTCAGAAGCAGAGACTACTCAGATTTCTCTTCTGTCTTCCATGGCCCCTAGCAAGACAGGGATCTTCCAGAATGCAGTAACTGTGCCTTTACATCTGTGTCTGACTTCCCAACTCTGAGAATAGAGCCTGGTTCACATGAAGTGTCCAGTTTACATTGGGAGGTGGGGGCAGCTTCAAGGCTGAGCTGAACTGGACAAGTCTGAGTGCTGGGTCACGGAATCTTTACGGGCAGGGCTGGGTGTTACTCATTTGGGGAACCTCCAATATTCATTTGGATTTTCTCAAGCACTAAGCTTGGTACCATGCCCAGCACACAGAACACAATTGATGTTTGGGGCATACCCATTGAATGTGTTTGAAACATTTTTAATAGACAAATACAACCAAAGAATTTTGACAAAAAGATCTTCCTTTTAGATGACTTTGAAGAAAGGGAGACACCCTATTCCACCAAAATTTGCAGCAAGTGGATGCCCCTCCCTGCCTTCTAACTTGGGCTTTGGTCTGAGCCCTGCCACCTGAAGCAATGCATCAAAGTTATCAATGGAGCTTTCTCCTCAAACAGGGACTTCCACTTCCTAGAGGCACTGACCCAATAGCTGTGATGGCTGCTAGGGCTAAGAGGAGTTTTCTTTGTGCCAAGGAGTCATGCATAACTGAACACAGGACAGGAAAAGGGTGAGAGGAGCATCCTTGTTGAGCATCTTTTGATTTATATAACCTCTCCCTTCTGCCTTCCTCCCAAAAGTTTTTAGGATCTTTGCTTTATCTCTGATACTCTGGCCTTGGTGCAGGTCATTTTTCATCCACTGCGCTGAGCATGTGGCAAGCCCTTTCCATCTGAAACTCAAGTCCTTCAGTTCTGGGAAATGTACTGTTAGTATCACTTTGATAATTTGCTCCCACCAATCTTTTCTGGAACTCCTATTAGGTAGGTTTATACTTCACAAATTGAGTCTATAATTTCCTTCCTTCCTTCCTCCCTTCCTCCCTTCCTCCCTCCCTCTCTCCTTTCCTTCTTTCCTTCCTTCCTATTTCTGCTTTTCTTTTCTCCATTCTGGAACACTTCTACATGGAGGTGATAAGCTAGGAAGTCAGTATTCTTGTGGGAGCTGAGCAAAGGAAAGGAGCTTGGCTCTCCTCAATCAACTGCCGACTTTTATTTGATCCCTGTTTTCATTGACATCTCCCCATATGCCCCTGTATTTTTTGTTGAATGTCTTGAGTTCAGGGCCTTGCTGGTAGAGTTTCTCTGGAGCCATCTCCTGTGTCCAGGCATAGAGGAGGTCTGGGCCTGCCTGCACCTTGTACACCCTCTATCTCCTGTGTGAGACTTACCTTTGTCTTTGGAGGTACCAGCCCCTTCCTTCCCTGGCCCTCCGTGTGGGTGTGAAGTATCAGGTTCTTCTTGCACTCCTGCTGCAGACAATGCATTCCAGCTCTCTCTTCTACCTACGTCTCACCTTCCCAAACATGGGGCTCCCTTACCCACTATCATCTTGGCTCCTATTCTCTTTGTCTTTGCAGATTTATACTATTTTTATTTCTTTTTTCTGCCTTTTTAAAATATTTTAATTTGGATTTTTTTCCAAATCTGTTTTTTTTATTTCATATTTTTATGGAGGTATGTATGTTTTGATTACATAGTTTGCTCTTATAAGGTTAAAATCAGAGTTATAGGCATGTCCTTCACCCATAAAGTGTGCAGTATGCCCATGCAATGTACCTGTTGAGTGGGAATTTACCCATCCCCTTATCTCCCTACCCTCTACTTAAATTTCCTTGAGTTTTGCTTCCATCTGAGCATATAGGTGTTGATCAACTCTAATTTAGTATTGAATATATGTGATGTTTGTTTTTCCATTCTTGTGATATTTCACTTAGGAGAAGGTTCTCCAGTTTCATTCAGGTTGTTACAAAAGATACTAGATCTCTATCTTGTATGGCTGAATAATATTCCATGGTATACATATACCATAATTTATTGACCCATTTATGTATTGAATGATACTTGGGTTGCTTCCACATCTTTGAAATTGTCAATAGTCCTGCTATAAACATTCAAGTATAAGTGTCTTTATGATAAAATGTCTTTTTTTCTTTTGGGTAAATACCTAGTAATGAGATTACAGGATCAAATGATAGGTCTACTTTTAGTTCTTTGATGAATCTCCATACTACTTTCTCCAGAGGATGTACTAATTTTCAGTCCTACCAACAGTGTATGAGTTTTCTTTTCTCTATACATCCATGCCAGTACCTGTTGTTTGGGGACATTATGATGTCAGCCATACTCATTGGGGTTAGGTGATACTTCAATGAGTTTTGATATGCATTTCCTTGATGATTAGAGACAATGAGTATTTTTCAGGTGTTTGCTGGCCATTAGTCTATCTTTGTAAGAAAAGTTTCTATTGGGCTGCAATAAACATTCTGGTACAAAATCTCTGTTATAATATGATTTTTGGTCTTCTGGGTATATACCTAGTAGAGAAATTATAGAATTGAATGGCAGGCCTATTTTTAGATCTCTAAGTATTCTCCAAACATCTTTCCAAAAGGAATATATTAATTTGAATTAATAAACTGTGGTATATGTACACCATGGAATATTATGCAGCCTTAAAGAAAGATGGAGACTTTACCTCGTTCATGTTTACATGAATGGAGCTGGAACATATTCTTCTTAGTAAAGTATCTCAAGAACGGAAGAAAAAGTATCCAATGTACTCAGCCCTACTATGAAACTAATTTTTGGCTTTCATATGAAAGCTATAACCCAGTTATAACCTAAGAATATGGGGATTGGGGAGAGGAAGGGGAAGGAGGGGGGAGGATGGGCAGAGGGAGGGTGATAGGTGGGATTACACCTGCGGTGTGTCTTACAAGGGTACATGTGAAACTTAGTAAATGTAGAATATAATTGTCTTAACACAATAACTAAGAAAATGCCAGGAAGGCTATGTTAACCAGTGTGATGAAAATGTGTCAAACTGTTTATCAAACCAATGTATGGTGCCC
>CAUYPK010124830.1:0-15140 GCA_963574355.1 Loris lydekkerianus | reverse complement strand
TTTTTCCGCTGCGCGGGTGGCTAAGGGTGTTGGCCACCGCCCCCTGCTCCGGTGGTTGTAAATTCAAACCCGGCAACAATAAAAAAAAACAAAAAAAAAAAAAAAAAAAAAAAAAAAAAAAAGAACAGAAAAATCCAACCTTCTAGGAGAAGTAGGCCTGGTGTATATGAGCAGACAAACCACACTGAAATTTGGGTGTCTGTTTATAAGATTTTGCAGTGACTTCTTCAATGCAGTACTTCAATTGTATAATATGTTAAATTGCCATTTCTTAAAAAAAATTAGTTTAACAGCATTACAGTAGTCAACATGGGGAAAATAAATATTTTTAATTCTTTATACTTAACTTGAAATTAACAAGGTTCTTATTCTAAACTAAATGTGAGATTAAGGGAATAAAGAGGCCATAATTTTTTATTGCTTGGGGCCTTACCTATTTGCAAGTCTCCTTGTGTGAGATGTTATAAATTTAATGTGGATATTATTGTAACAAAGTTTGTCATACAAAAGAGTTTCAACTTAAGTTTATTGTGCTATAAACTAATGGTCTAAGAATGAATAGGTATCCATTTTTATCTGGTAGGGAAAACAATGCCTAAATTAATTAAAGATAATTAACTGTCAAAAGTCACACCCAAGAGTACATTAATTTATCAGCTCAAGCATTCCCTGCTGATTTCTTACTGTGTCTATAGAGCTGTAAAATCTAAGTTTGTTTATTTTTCTTACACTGCTTAGTAACTCCTATAATAAAACAACTAGAGAAACCTCTTGTTATAGAAAACAAGACAGATTTTTCATTTTAATTTATGTCCTCATTTAATACATACAATAATTAGCTATTGTCTTAGAAATCTTTAGTCTTTTTGTTTTTTTCAACTGCTCTATGGAGACTGAGAAATTCTACCAGAAATTAAAAGGGCAGTATTGACTATTGAAACAGATATAGTATTGTTAAGTATTATGTGTATTATGCTATATGTTGACTTCAGCTAAGTTTTTTCATTTAGAAAATTCAGTTACTCAGTAAAATACCAATGAGAACGCAAGTAGGTAAATAGGTTTAAATTAAATGAATTTAATCAAATATATGTATTAAAGTCTTACTGTGTGCCATATTCTGTCCTAGGTACTGAGAATGTAACACATAGGAAAATAGATAAAGATGTCTGTCCTTTTGCATATATCTTATGGAGATTAAGAAATAATAATTAATTAAACTATGAATAAGATAAGTAAATTTAGAAGTTGATGAGTGCTGTGAGACAAAAGGGAAACAAAGCATAGAAAAATGAGAGCTCCATAGGAGGAAGAGAGGCTAGAGGGCAAGTTAGAGTATAAAATGTAAAACAAGCAAAGGTAGGCCTTGCTGAGAAAGGAAGAGCTAAGCAAAGAGAAGGAAAGGTAAGGAAGATAGCCAAGCAAATGGTCTGAGAAAAAAGCATTCCTGAGAAAGAAAGAGCAAAAGCCCTAAAGGGAAAGTACATGGTATGTTCATGTGAAACCACAGAAGCCAGTGTGGCCTAAGCAGCATGAGACCTGAGATCCCTTGCTCAACAGTGGAGGTATAAATGTTATCGGACCAGATCATATAGACACCTGAACACAGTTTGACTTATGTTTAAGAAAAATGGAAAGTCTATTGCCAGATTGGACCAAAGTGAAATGACGTAAGTTTTTAAAGCAATAGATGATTTGTGGGTGAAGGAAGAGAGAAATGGTGGGGAGAAAAGGAGCTATGGAGAATTTGGTTTTGGAGAATAAAGTAGGCCTCTTGATGGAGGTAAGAAGTTTTCTAATTCTGCATATTTTAATAATGTAAAGTTATAAGCAATGAAGTTTTCTGATGGATTGGATGTTTGTTGAGGCAGAGAAAGATAAGGGAAGGGTGGCGTGAGTAGCTGAAAGGATGGAATTGTCTATTTTCTGAAACAACGATAGCTATAATAGAACAGCTTTATAATAGAATATAAATTCAGGAATTCAACTTTGGTCTAAATAGATTAGTTTCTATGAATAGAAAATGCTGAAATTTGAGAGAGAAGCCTGTACTAGAGATATAAATCTAAGATAGTTGTGTCCACATTAATGACATTAAAAACTCAAGAAAATGGATATGATCACCAAGAAAGTGATTGTAGATCAAAAGTTCCAAAGACCATGTCCTTGAGTTCTCCAATGTTAAGAGGTTAATGAAAATAGAAATAATAAGCCAAAGGAAGCAATACATGAAGAAGAAAGAAAACCAAGAGATTGTGTGTTCTAGAAGCCAGGTGAATAAATGTGTGTCAAATACTCTGTTAAAATAAAATCAATATGATAAATTTAAAATGTGACTGAAAAATATTTGAGAGGACATGAAAAGGAATGAAAGAAATGGGGTCTGTTTTAGTTTCTTATTGCTGCTACCATAGATTGTCATAAATTAGTGACTTAAAGTAGTATAAATTTAATATATTGCTGTTTTGGATATTGGAAGTCCAAATAGTGTTGGTGGACTTGACTCAAGGTGATAGCATGGCTGAACTCCTTCTGGAGCCAGTTGGAGAGAATCAACTACCTTGTCTTTTCTGACTGTTGTAGGTCACCTGAAGCCCTTCAATTGTGGTTCCAGTCCTCCCTCTTCAAAGTCAGTATTGTTAGGTGTGGTTCTTCTTATGCCATCTCTTTTGGTCTCTTCCAGTTCCCTCTTCCTCTCTTAAGGCCACATGTAATTACATTGAATTCAACAAGACAATCCAAGGTAATCTCCCTATTTTAAGGTCAACTGATTAGTAACCTGAATTCCATCTGCCAGTTTAATTCCATTTTGCTATACAACCTAATGTCTTTATAAGTGGCAGGGATTAATATATGGACATTTGTGGGGAAGGGGAAGTTTCTCTGCTTACCACAGGATGGTAGCTGGTAGCTGGTAGACAACGGATGGAGAGAAATTGTTTTCTCTTATTATGATACAAATAATAGCATGCTTATATGTTAATATGAATAATAAAATGGATACAAACAAAATCAATGTGGGAGAAAAGAAGAATTGCTGGAGTGATGTTCTTGAATAGGCCTAAGCAGATGGCATCAGTCCATAAATGGAATTGGCTTTGATAAGGAGCAAGCATTTTATCACTGACAGCAGGAAAGAAAGGAGATTCAAGTGGACAGATAGATGTGGTAGTGATAGCCTGTGGAAATCTTACACAATGCTCTCTTTTTGTTTGTGAAATATTGAGCGAGGTTACTTGTGGAGAGTGAGGATAGAGGAAGAGCTGATATGTATTTAAGGATGGTAGAAAGTAACCCTAACAGAGAGCAGGAGAATGAATGGGCTGAGAAGATATTCTGTGTTTGCCTGACACCATTAAGAAATTGCATTTTGAGATTCCTGGGTATGAATTTAAAGTGAAACTAAGTAGTAATACTTAGGCACTTTCAACATCATGGGTGCAAATGTAAAGTAGGAAGAGTGTTGAAGTTTTACCAGGATATGGATTTTTTTTATTTTTGTTTTTTTTTTTAATTAAATCATAGCTGTGTACATTAATGCAATTATGGGGTACTATGTGCTGGTTTTATATACAATTTGAAACTGGTTCACATAGCCTTCACTGCATTTTCTTAGTTATTGTGTTAAGACATTTATATTCTACACTTAGTAGATTTAACGTGTACCCTTATAAAATGCATCATAGGTGTGGTCCCACCAATTACCTTCCCTCCACCCATCCTCTCTCATCCCCTCCCCTCCCCCTCCTCTTTCCCCTTCATCTTGGGTTGTAGTTGGGTTATAGCATTCATACTGAAGTGTGGGTATTTATAGACACAAGAAAAAATGCTCATCATCCTTAATCATCAAAGAAATACAAATCAAAACCACTTTGAGATATCATCTAACTCTATTAAGATTAGCCCACATCACAAAATCCCCAAACCAGAGATGTTGGTGTGGATGTGAAGAAAAGGGAACACTTCTACACTGCTGGTGGGAATGCAAACTAATACATTCCTTTTGTAAAGAAGTTTGAAGATCACTTTGGGATCTAAAAATAGACCTCCAATTCAATCCTTCAATTCCTCTATTAGGTATATATCCAGAAAACCAAAAATCACTTTATAACAAAGATATTTACACCAGAATGTTTATTGTAGCCTGATTCGGGGTATGGATTTTCAATCAAGAATCTCAAAGTTGGAGAAAGGCAAGGGACACAGAGGTATATGGATATCCATAAAGTTTGTGTGCAACTTAAAATAGTTGACTATTTTAAAATAGAACTGACTATTTTAAGTTGCACATGAACTTTATGGACTCCTTGTGAAAGAGCGGGATAATGTGTTACCTTGCCCTCTTAGCTGGGGAGATGAAAGGTAAGGTTATCTAGTGGATGAGGGACTAGGAATAGTTGATAGAATCAAACAATGTTGAAGTTGAGGAACTAGGACTATGATCAATTATAGTCAATTAATTATAATTAATTAATTAATTTATTTATTTATTCATATTTTTTGAGACAGTATCACTTTGTCACCCTTGGTAGAGTGCCGAGGTGTCACAGCTCACAGAAACCTCAAATTCTTGGGTTCAAGCGATTCTCTTGCCTCAGCCTCTCAAGTAGCTGGGACTACAGGCACCTGCAACAATGCCCAGCTATTTTTAGAGATGAGGTCTTCTCTGGCTCAGACTTGTCTCCAACTTGTGAGCTCAGGCAATAAACCTGCCTTGGCCTTCCAGAGTGTTAGGATTATAGGCATGAGCCACTCTGCAGCTGGCATAAAACCAAATTTAAACAGAATATTTGGAGTCAACATTGTGTACTGGGTGATCTCTAGCATATTTTCAATTAATCCTCAGAAATTTATATGCAGAAGGACTTAGTGTTATTTCTTATCTAAGACTGTGAAGCAAAATAAGTTCAATCTTGACCCAAATAGCTCATAAATGTAAAATCCTTAACTCAATTTCAGTTCATCATCTTTAACCATCAGTGTGTTTCATACACTCAGGCCTAAAAGAGTGTTTCTTTATATCATAACTTTGGACATTATGATGATTTTTATTGATTTTTTTTAAATTGCCTTGAACTTGAGGGATACTACTTGTTTTATCATACAAAAGATCAATTTTTGTTAGTTTCACGCACTAGGAATTCGTAAGTTTACAGTTAATTGGAAAAATGTTTAAATATTTAGAAAATACTTCAAAGTTTTTTTCAATGTAATGTTGTAGCATAAAAACAATAGTGTCATTTCATTCAAAACTAACAAAATCAATTCATATAAAAAAGAAAAAGATTTTGAGATGTTTGGAGGACAATTCTCAAAACTTTATTTGGTACTGGATGATAGTTATGCTTTTAAAAAAATATTTGGATATAAAAATACATTGGTTTAATTTAAAATTTTTAGAGATATGAAATAGTAACTTGAAGTGAAATTATACATGTTTGTGATTTGCTTTCACATATCATACGTCTTCAAGAAAGAAACAAATGTTGCGTTTGTGTTGGGGAGGTATTGGCAGTGGGGGAGCGAGTGGGTAATACAAATGGATGGTTGGTTAATTCAGGTGACGTGTACTTAGGTTTTTTTCTGATTATTTTGTCTATAAATATGTTTTTATATTTTGTATAATCAAAAGTTTAAAAGTAGTTTCTAAAATATTTCACACAAATAGGTTCATTTTCATTAATTCACCATCCTACCATCCTCAGGAGTGCCCTATTAGAAATTTATTGCCATAGGAGGAGATGCTAGTGGTTGAATGTGATCAGACATTTAGGAGTTATTTAGGAGTTATCAAACACTGTAGCAATGCCCAACTGACTAGAGAAGAATAATTATCTGATACAAATATAACAATGCTAAGGGCCACAAGTTCATGAATTCATATTCTTCCATGAAATATTTGAAGAACATCTTTGAGAATCCCTTAGTCTATCAGTGATTCTCTGTCACTTCCGTGGTAATACTTAAAAATATATCATGGTTTAAGAAATGTATCTCGAGATGGATACCATCATTTGGACTGTGATTGATTTTTTTAAAATAACAGTCATCAGTTTTGGTGCTCCTTTAATTTGATGGAGAATTAATGTTGTTGGACCTAATGAGAGTGGTCATCAATCTACCTCGCCTCCTGTTACTGACGTGCTTTCTCACCTATAGAAGGCTGGGGTCAATACTTGACCTATATAATAGCATCCAGGTTATTAAACTAAACAATATTTTCAATTAAAAAAAATCATTTGACTTGGGGGAAAAAGAGGAAAACAAACCCATCAATGAACCTTCATTGCATTTGTTCAAAATATGACTTCCACAAGCTTAATAGCCAGTCATCTTATTTAAAAGCCTAAGAAAGCAGCTTATTGATTTGGAAATTAAACATCTGCCAATAAATCAAGTGTACTTTATGTAACAAAATGATAAAAATAGGTTTTGGTCATTTAATTTGAAATCACCCATCAAGTGCACATTGCACATTGTGTAAGTATTAGTTTACTTGATAAAAATCATACACAAATAAGTTCTATATGTAAGCAGATTTACAAACACATTTATCTTTATTCCTTGTGAGCATAATTATGAAGCTCAGGGAACAAAGCCTTTCCAGTGCTGGCATTTAATAAAAGCACAAAATATGCAATCTATACAAATAAATTATTATAACTCATTAGGGTATTCACAGTGTTAAACATTTAAATCTCTAAGAGTGGCTTATTAAATTTTAGTACCTGTTTATCTTTGTAGCTAAAGATTTGGCGATCAGATACAAACAAATACTTCTATGACCAGTGAGGTACTAAAATCTTGGCTAAAGTCTGAAAATACCTGGTAGAATGAGGTGGCAGATAGAAGGAACACCGAGAACCTGGCCTTTGTGATTCTCTATCACATTTCCGTTTTAGGTGATACATGTAAAAATGCCCGTAGCGTTAGATGTGAGTCCAAGGAAGTTCTGATTCACACAGTCTCAAAGGACCTGAGAATTTTCAGTCATTGAGGAAATAATTCTGGGGTACCTTGAGTTGTTTTTTACTTTCTCTCATCTCTCCACTATTTCTGTAATTGGAAGTTATCTATGTATAATTATATCTTTAGTGAAAAGTAATTATAATTCTTATCATTGGCTTTTTAAATGAGATTTCTTTCTCAAATCTAGCCACTGTGGGCATAGCAAAAAAGAAATCAAAGCAAGATTTCAAACTTTAAAACTAGTTAAGTGGGGGAACACAAAATTAATAAACATAAAAAGTTATGAAAGGAACACAAAGGTCATTATCCAGATTTTAAAAAGCAAGAATTCTGAAACTACTCTTGGTAAGAACAAAGACAAAAAAAAGTGAAACAACCTATTTTAGAATCATCTCACATATTCTCTCTCCCTCTGTTTCTCTGACTTTCTTTCATTTCCTTTTCCCTTTTATTCCCACAAAAGGTTTTGTTAATTCGTAACAGCCCTTAAAGCTATCCTTTACTTATTAATGTATACCATCACATGACTTAGGATACCTCAGTAACCTCTTAGTTATCTCTGAAACATTTGAAAAATTACCTGTGAACTCATATTAATCTGAAATAAAGAATAAAAAATGCAAACTATGTAACCTCCTTTATATTTAAAAAATAATAATAAAAAATTACCTGCATGAATGAGAAAACAGAGGTGTTTTTTTTTATTGTTGTTTGTTTTTGGAGTTTCTGGCCGGGGCTGGGTTTGAACCCACCACCTCTGGCATATAGGGCCAGCGCCCTACTCCTCTGAGCCACAGGTGCCACCCAATAGAGGTGGTTTTTACAAAACATTTGCCTTGAATATAAATGTTTTTCAGAATATTCCCAGTGATGAAAGATTGCTTGAAACTGTTGAAGATCCTTGAAATAAAGGCATTTAACTTCAGCTCCATAAATGTCTGCATCTGACAACTCACTTGGCATGGGAATAGTGGAATTAGCTTTTGCTGCTAATTGACATCCTTTATACTCGAAGTACCGTGATTGGCTCTTTATCATGGGGATTGCAGCATTTAATGGCACCTGAGGGGAAACCAGAGCAACCTGGTCCCTGGTCATTCTTTTTGTGTGTAAGATCTCCATCATCTGAGGACCTTTTAAGCTGTGATTCTTAAAATTTGGAAGAAAAGTTATGAATTAATGAATTGAGGATTGGCTTACTAATAGTACTATCTTGAGAAACAAACATATTGTATTTCATTTTTGTTTATAACAGTTTAGGCACATCTGGCTATGAATTATAGAGGTGTTTCTTCATTGTCACATGACCTTGGTCAAAATACGAAACCTCTGTTGCCTTATCTTCAAAATAATGATAATGATTATATGATAAACATTATAAGTAATGAGTCTTCACAATACAGTAAGGATTAAATGAGAAAAGCCCTGGATAGTATAGTACCTGTATCATGGAAATGCTGGGAAAAAATATAAGTTATTGTTTTTAACTCAGAAATATCTAATTTTTCAAACTTCTAAGGTCATTGTTAATTTTTCTTTCCCTGTAGACTATTGGAATCATTTTGTCCTACGACTTCTAGAACTTGTATGAAAAAATGAGCAGTTAGAGGGCCACTATGTCCCAGCTGGGGAGTCCATGGAAGCTGCTTAAACATCTTGGGCTGTTCTAGTTCTCTGTACTCTACTTTACTCTAGGTTGTGTTCATAGCTCCTGATCTTCTGTCTCAAAGCTAGCTAAGACCAGGATGACTAATGTGCAAATTATCAGGATTTGAAGATACAAGGGACGGTAACACAGAAAAGAAAACTTAAATTTGGGTATTAGACATCTTTGCTGTCAAGTTCACTGCCAAAATTCTGATTTAAGAAAGTACTAGCTCACTACCTCTCACCCAACCCGTAAGCTGTCACATGCCAGGAGAGCTTCTCCTCATTAGATAGACAGTAGCATTTTCCTTCCCTCAAATCTGTATTCCTGCCTCACAATGAAAAAAATCTATGTCCACTTTGCCCTTCATGTCTGTATTCCACATCTGTAGAGTCAATCAACCACAGACTGAAAATATTAGGGGGGAAAGGGTGGTTGCATCTGTACTGAATATGCATGGACTTTATTTTCTTGTTTTTCTGTACTACGGAATAATGACTATTTGCATTGCATTTATATTGTATTAGGTATGATAAGTAATCTAGAGATGATTTGAAGTATATGGGAGGAAGTGTGTAGGTTATATGAAAATACTATACCCTTTTAAGTAAAGGACTTAAGTATCCTCAGATTTTGGTATCAGCAGGAGCTCCTGGATCCACGCCCCCTTCGATACTGAGGGATGACTGTATCTGCACCAATTTAGTCCAAATCCTTGATTGATCACTCTGGAATACTTTCTATTAATATATATCAGAGTTCTGGCTATTCCACAAAATATTAGCTATTATTTGTGCAAATGAAAGGTTACTTGGGTGATCATCCTATCATAAATAGAACATCTACTCAAAGTGACTCCTATTATCTTCACTACAGACCACAAGCAAGTGAAGTGTTTTGTTTTGTTTTGTTTCTTATATAAAGATTTCTTCCTCATCTGGAATCCCTATACTCTTAGCAGTAGTAAGATTAGTAAAAATTATTTTAGTAAATTAACCTTTTGGGCCAGGTACAGTGGCTCACTCACACCTGCAATACTAGCATTAGACTGGAGACAGAGATGGGAGGATCGCTTGAGACCAGGAGTTCAAGATCAGCCTGAGCAAGAACAAGACCCTATCTCTACAAAAATAGAAAAATTAGCTGAGCGTGGTGGTACATGTCTGTAGTCCTAGCTACTTGGGAGGCTGAGGCAGGAGGATCACTTGAGCTCAAGAGTTCAAGGTTGTAATAAGCTATCATGATGCTCCTACACTCCAGCCTGGAAAAAAAGTGAGGAGGTGTCTCAAAACAAACAAACAAAAAAACAAATTTTTATGTTAGGAATTTGCCAAGAATTTACAAAAGAATACCAGTGTCAAATAGCACTTGCTCTGGAGGTTCCACACCTGCTTAGTTCTACCACCAGCAAATGCACACATCAAAGACAAATTGAGGTGGATACATTTTGAGATCTAGAAAAACTTACAGGTTTGGAGTAGCAAATGAGTAGAATATCACTTACTTACATTTCAGAAAGAACAGAAGGCAGCCTTCCAGCAATCCTGGCTTGCTCTACTCAGAGTAGCCCCCTACTCAACATTAGAAACTATTTCACCACAGCTGCCTGAAATTCTCTCTTCCCTTTTTTGGATAACTAGACTCCTCTTTTGGAAGAGATAATACTGATGGAATATCTGCCATCCTGAGTGTAAATTAAGGGAAAAATAGACAGATCATCTGTCTTAACAGATGATGATTTGCGCTGGGTTGGAAAGGTAGATCATTTGGATACCTTTGGGGCACTAGAAAAAGGAAGGAGAATAGGGGTTTTTTTGTTTGTTTGTTTTTTCTTTTCCCCTAAGTATAAAATTGGCTTCTGGCAAAATTGTGAAGTGAGTAAGATTAAGTTTTTGGGTATCTTCACACCACCTCATCAACATTCAACATTCAGTGCCCTACTTTTCCATATTATCCTTCTCTAATATCTTTCTTTTCTTGTTCTCTTTCAATCTTTACTGTCCAAATTACTATTTAGAGTCTGAGTAACTCAGTATCCTTAATAAAAACCTTTCTAGGAAATAAAGGAAGTCTCATTTTTATTGGGCTTGCAAGCTTTTTAATTAGCATCCGTGTCCAAGTTGAAGGCAGTCAGTACTTTCTAAGGGAGCCTTGTTTTTCTTTGTAATATGATGTTAACTAAATTTCATTTTCGTTGAGAGACCAGTGGTAGTGATATACCCCTAGATACACAAGAAAATTGACAACTGGACTTATCTTGGGCACACAGGCAGAAACTATGTCCTCAGGCCCTTGGGCTGCTTCTTCCTTTTTTCTCATTCCATCACTTTTCTCCCTCTGTTCCCACATTAACTATAGATATATTGGTCAGAAATAGGTCTCCTTTAATTGTAGTACCTTAAGAGTCTGCTCTTTCAGGCAGAAATTTGCATGACACAAATTACCACAAAGGATTTCTTAAAACAAAACTAAAAATCTTTCAAAATAGAGATGCTGACTCATTTAAAGCAGCAAAGCACACACTAGACATATTTGATATAATTAAAACAAGTAAAATCCATAGTACCAAGAATGAGCCAGTCTCCTTAACAAGTTACTAACTTTCATTTAGAGCCTTCCCATCTTAATGTCAACCTCTTAAGAAAAAGGATGTATTTGTAAAAAAAAAAAAAAAAAAAAAAAACTCACCATCAAGAGCAGAAGCAGTAAAATGATTGAAGATGCATTCTTCAATCTGTAGGCTTTACTGGGATTACTTAGGCTAGACAAAAATCCATGAAGGTCATAATGACATTTTTATCATTTTAGACTGATATATGCCATTTTTTATATTGTCTTTACAATACACATTAAAATTTTAAAGAGTGAGCTGTTACACTAAAAAGCAATGATTTAACATTTTATCACTTCTACCCTTCTGTAGTTTAATAAGAATTTTTACATTCATCATTTCTTCACTAAGAATTTATTTTTTTAATTGCTAATGTAGTGCTTTCTACATACAGGTGAAGAGTAACTAGTTTATAACAATAACATATTTGTAGCTTCTAAAAATCTATAGCTACTTGACAAGAAATGAAAAAAGTATGAAGCTGATGTGACATACATATACCATCTCAAGTAAGTTAAGCATTCTCTATTTTCCAGAAGCTATAGAAATATTTGCTTGGAAAATTGTTTCATAAACTAGCTTGACCAATAAATATTAAAATAATTGCCATTTATTGGATATTTATTATGTTTTAAGCACTGGACTTGATGTCTCATGTTTCTCATTTAAACTTAACAACAGGCTTGCTGGCTGGTCAGTTCCTATCTGACACTCAAAAGATAGTTTTAGAAGGAAGGAAAGAAAGTGGTAGGCTGGCTGGTTAAGTGGTGTCAAGGAAACGTACAAGGTATGGATTAATGAAAGATTTATCCTAATTTCATAAATTCAGAAGGAAAACATCCCAGAGCAGTCAAAGAAACTGCCCCAAATGGCAAAATTATGAGTGAGTGATAGAGATGGAATTTATCCACCAGTCTGTCTGAGGCACTTTTGAACAGATAGCCTTGTGTCCCACTCCACATGTTAAAAATAGGCAGCTATTCAGGTAGGATTCAACCATGAAATATTATTACAGCACATTAAACATCATACAATAAAAATACTAATACTGACCCATAGGTTAGAAGGACATATATTTTAAGTGAAGTTGAGATTATGAAATGTATTAAAATAAGCATCACATTTTAATACTGGTAAAGAGGCCATTTGCAACTAACTCCTCACTAACTGTGCATAACTATGCATGGGCAGCTTGCTCTAAAGTCAGAGGGCAAATAACAGGACACAGGTAAGTAAGGGCAAAGAGACAGTTTTTTCTCTTTTTTGCGTTTCCCTTTCAGACTCCATTGAAAGCTAGAGCACAGCTGCATTCAAGAAAAGTGTTGCTGTTTCGTAGATTGGTGTGTGTGTTGGAAAAATGTATAGGAAAACAGTTTTTTCCTCCCAAAAGGGACTTGGGAATATAAAGTTATTCTTTTGAAAAGATAAAGAGTTCCTAGCTAGTGTGAGTTACTGACAGGGGAGAGTCATAGAGGAAGAAAAATAAGAGCTAGGTGGGGGGAAGAATGAGAGCAAAGGATGAGTTAAAGGGGAGCCAAGGAGTGAAAAAGACTGGGGTAGGGCTGTCCCCTCTAACCCCATTTCATGGCCGCTGAGAGGTCCTATAGTCCCCCTCTGGCCCAGGCTGTACTGTAGTCAGGGCTGAATCTTGTGTAGGCATCCTGGAACACTGCAGCTGCTCAGTTAACTGTGACTCTCACTAAGCCTCTCTCTTGCCCTCCTTCTGCCTTCACCCCTTGCCTGTTCATTTCTTGCCCGTCTGTCCATAATATTCTCGCTAACAAAAGCATTAACACAAAAAGCACTCAAGTCCTACTCAAAAACCTGTCAAGGCAAATTGTCTTTTCTATTCTCACATAGCCTCCTCTGACCCTCCTCCAGGTTCAAGTCCCAGTGTTTTATAATTATTTCTACACTTGTCTGTCTTGACTAATACATTCTAAGCCCCATGGAGGGTAAGGATGAGATCTGTTTTTTCATCCTTGTCCCTCCCAAGTACCTTCCTCACCATAAAATTGATAGTCATAAAATAATAAATATAAAAGAAGTAAGAGTTGGACTTAAGTCAGGAAAGGGGGAGAAAGGTCAGTGATGGGCTTTGCTAGGCTGGCTGCTGGTTAACGACCTCTCTCCCTTCCTCTCCCGGGCTCCAGCCCAAACCTAGGACTCGTGCCTTATAGAAAGATGTAGTCTTTGGATTCAAGTCCAACTCACTTCACCTACTCTCAAGGTCTTACATAGTTTTGCTTTTGTCTTCTCAGACTAATGTCTACATATTCTATTTCCTTTAACTTGTATCAAAATGAACTCCTTAGAGTTCCTGCAGTGCTGCTGTGCACACTCTGTCTAGGGACCTGTCTTTCTGTATTTTGATTCTGTTTAGACTACTCAAATCATTCTCTCCTCCTATCCTGTTACTTTCTGGCATCTATTTAATCTTCAGTACTTCAATCTGGATCCCTCCATCACTTCTAGACTATCATTTTGGCTATCACTGGTTTGTATTTTTTCTCCCCAGCCAAACTGTGTAGTTCTTGGGGGCAAGGGAACTGTAATCCTCCTATTCCCACAACTCAGTATCGCCTCCGCATTCCCAGATGGTATTTTGTAATTGCCTGTTGAATCCTGGACTGCCTTTCTCATTGTACTGCTCTCTTTTCTGGCAGAAAGTACTTCCAGTATCTGAATCTGCCATCCCTGGAGCAAAAGACTATGGAGATCATTTAGAGATGTGTGTTCAACTATATTTGTTCATTTTAATTAATAGCCCTGGGATGCCAACAATAGGGCTGATGCATCTGGAAGGGTGGGGGGAGAAGTCAAGGGAGGGCCTAGTCATCTATTTTTAGTAAAATTGCCATTGTAAGGATGGAATTAAAGTCTGAGTGCCTAGAGGCCAGATGTGCTACAGATTAGTTACAATCTCTTTCCGTTTTTGTTAAAAGTTCCAAATGAGACATGGAATACAGACTGGATCAAGTTATATTTATTTCACCCTAGAGCTGCAACTTGAGAGATAAACTTCAATATGAAAAAAAACAGGAAGGAAATATACCAAAGTGCTATTAGCAGTCACTCTGTAGTTCTATACTATTTTAGTTGCCTTTTTTATAACTTTATTTCTAAGTTTTACTTGTCTTATAATAAGAAAAATGTGAATTTTAGAAGAACAATTTGAGTTTGAAGTATAAATTTTCCATATTTAATACTGACTTAAAATATATTTTTCTGCCTAAAAATATTCTTTTGGAAATTCCAGGAGGTTTGAGAAAGCTTTATATACAGAATTTAATGACGAGTTGTGGATATGATAATTGAAATTTCAGGTTTACAATTTATGAGTTTGGCCTTTTGGAAATTATACTTTATGCTGTTTCACTCTTGTAACTATAAACTTGCACAGATGCAACAAAATGTAGGCTACCACAAAGAGCACTAGCCCTTGATGGAGGGTGGATTAGCTAGCTTTGTAAAGCATACCTATTTACATGTATTGCAATTTCTTCAATTTGTACAGTACAGCTGAATGACTTGCCTCTACAATATCCTTAGTGTATCTTAAAAGGGTTAAAATATCTTGAACAAAAGAAAAAATGGGAGAAAAATCAGATATCAGAGAAAAGACCACCAAAATTTTAAAAAGTTTTGTCCATTTTTATGAGTCTACTTTAAACTGTAATATATAAGTGAATATTTATTCAATTTAATCGAAATAACGCCATTTGAATCAGTGCACTTTTGCCAACGTAACACAAGTCGATTAATTCTGATGGCATAAAAATTGGGTGCTCGGGATTCGATGAAGTCAACGAAGGCTGTTTTTGCTAGGTCCTAATTATGCTTGAAAAGATGGTAGTTGGTTGGCGAGAGGTCTGGGGAGTATGGTGGGTGGGGCAGAACTTCGATGCTCAA